>JARQOD010002266.1:0-80552 GCA_033576555.1 Oophaga sylvatica
TTAAAAAAAAAAATTTTTTATCTGCTCTTCCCTGGAAAAGTTTTTTTTGGGCATAGTAGCAGTGTTTTGGTACTATTCTTTTAAAGGCCTCTATAAAAAGGGTTCCTCCAGCTTTTAAAAAAAAACAAAATTTTTTCCCCTCTTGCCGGGAAAAAATTTTGGGGGATAGTAGTTGTGGTAAATTTTTTAGGCCTTCTTTAAAAAGCCCCCCAACCCTTTTAAAAAAAAATTTTTTCCCTTTTCTTGCCTGGACAAAATTTTGGGCATATTTGCATTTTGGCCCTTATTCTATTGGGCCCCATCTTTAAAAGCCCCAAAGCTTTGAAAAAAAAAAAAATTTTTTCCTGAAATTTCCCGGGGAAATAATTTGGGCAAAAGTAGCAGGGGTTTTGGTCCCCATTTATTATCCTTTTAAAAAACCCCCCCACCTTTAAAAAAAATTAAAAATTTTTTTTGATTTTTCCCGGGAAAATTTTTTTTGGGGCAAAATAGAAATGGTTTTAATCATTTATTAGGTTCTATAAAAGTTTTCCACGGTTTAAAAAAAAATTTTTTTTCTGATCTTCCCCGGGAAAAATTTTTGGGGGCATAGAAACAGTTTTGTGGACTCATTCTTTTTGGCCTTCTATACAAGCTCCACCGGGAAAAAAAAAAAAAGAATTTTTTCCATTTCCCTAGAAAATTTTGGGTTAGTAGCAGTGTGTTTTAATCTTCATTAGGCCATTTTTCCCAAAGTCCCCCGGGTTTAAAAAAAAAAAAAAATTTTTAACGGGCATTTTGGTTTGGCAAAAATTTTGGGCATAGTAGAAGTTTGTTTTACTCTTTATTGGGCCATTTTCAAAGCTCCACCAGCGTTGAAAACTCATAATTTTTTTGCATCTTCTGTTTAGAATAATTGTGGGCATTTTAAGCGTTGTGGTCCCCATTTATTTGGGCCCATTTTCAAAGCCCAAAAGGAAAAAAAAAAGGGAATTTTATCTGCATTTTGGGCCTGGAAAATAATTTTGGGTTTATTAGAGTGTGGGGTTTTACTTTTCTATTATCCATCTATAAAAAGCTCCCCCGGGATTTAAAAAAAAAATTTTTTTTTCCCTGAAATTTTGCCGGGAAAAAATTTTTGGGCATAGTACATTTGTGTGGTTCATTTATTAGGCCATCTATAAAAACCCCTTTCCCCCGGTTAAAAAAAAAAAAATTTTTTTTGATCTTGCGGGAAATTTTTGGGCTTGGCATTTGGGGGGTATCATTTTTTAAAGGCCATTTTTAAAAGTCAACCGGTTAAAAAAAAAATTTTTTCTCATCTTCCCTGAGAATAATTTTGGGCATAGTAGAAATTGTGGAACTCATTTATTGGGCCATCTATTAAAAAGTTTCCACGGGTTAAAATACTAATAATTTTTTTGATTTCCTGGGGAAAAATTTGTGGGATGTAGCAGTTTTTGGTCCCATTTATTGGGATCTATTTCAAAAGCCCCAAAGCGTTGAAATTTAAATAATTTTTTCCTTTTTTCTTGCTGTAGAAAAATTGGGGCATAGACAGTGTTGGGCCCCATTTATTAGGCCATCTATACAAAGTCCAAAAAAGGTTAAAAAAATAATTTTTTTTGGGCATTTTGCGGGGGAAAATTTTTTTTGGGGCTTATTTGCAGTTGTGGTTTTTTTCTATTTAAAGGCCATCAAATAAAAAGGGTCCACGCTTTAAAAAAAAAAAAGATTTTTTTGCATTTCCCTGGAAATTTTGGGTTTTGGGGCAGTTTTGGGGGGGTACTCATTTTTTACCCCCATCTTAAAAAGGGCCCCACCAGCAAAAAAAAAAATTTTTTATCTCCTCTTCCCGGGGAAAATTTAATTTTTGGGGGCATGTAGCAGTTGGGGATTTATTTTTTGGCCATCAAAAAAAGCTTCCCCCCAAGGCCTAAAAAAAAAAAAAAATTTTCTACCTGCATTTTCCCTTGGACAAAAATTTTGGGCATAGTAGAAGTTTGTGGTACTCATTTTTTTAAAGGCCATTTTTCAAAGCTCCCCCAGGTTGAAATACTCATAATTTTTTCCTGCATCTTCCCTGTAAAAATTAATTTTTTGGGCTTTGTAGCAGTTTGGGGTTTACCCATTTATTAGGCCACTATCAAAGCTCCCCAGGTTTAAAAAAAAATTTTTTCTGCATTTTGCCGGGAAAAAAATTTTGGGGGAATAAAAAAGTGTGTGGTACCATTGTGAGGCCTTCTATTTAAAGCTCCCCCAGTTTTTAAAAAAAAAAAATTTTTATCTGCATTTTGGGCCTGGACAAATTTTGGGGGGTAGCAGTGTGGGGTATCATTTATTGGGGATCTTACAAAATCCCCCAAAGGTTAAAAAAAAATTTTTTTCTGCATTTCCCGGGAAAAAATTTTTGGGGCATGGGTAGCAGGGGTTGGTCCATTTTATTGGGGCCCATCTTTAAAAATACCACCATTTTAAAAATTTAAAAAATTTTTTCTGCTTTTCCCTGGAAAAATTTTTGGGGGTTTTTAGAAGTTTTTTGGTACTCATTTTTGGGCCTTCTATACAAGCTCCCCCAACCCTTAAAAAAAAAAAAAAAAAATTTTTATTCCCACTTGCCGGGACTTTAATTTTGGGCATATTTGCGGTTGTGGACTCATTCTTTTGGGGCCCTCTATAAAAAATTCCACCACCCTTTAAAAAAAAAAATTTTTACTAATTTTGGCCGACTTTAATTTTTGGGGCATAGTACCCGTTTTGGTATTTATTGATTAGGCCATCTTTAAAAAGCTCAAAGCAAAAAAATTTAAAAAATTTTTTTTTCTTTTTGGAAAATTTTTTTGGGGGCTAGTAGCAGTTTTGGTACCCTTTTAAATTGGGCCATCTATCAAAGCCCCACCAGGTTAAAAAAAAATTTAAATTTTTATCTGTTTTTGGCCTGGACAAAAAATTTTTGGGTTTGTAGCTGCGGGGGGTTTTCATTTATTAGGCCTTCTATAAAAATTTTTCCACCAGAAAAAAAAAATATTTTTTTTTTTGCATCTTGTTAGAAAAATTTTTTGGGGCATAGTAGCAGTGTGGGGGGAAAAAACCCCCAATTTTTTTTTTTTTGGATTTTTACAAAGTCCCCCAGGTTTAAAAAAAAAAAAAAAATTTTTTTTTAATCTTGCCTGAGAATAATTTTGGGCAAAAAGTACAGTGTGTGGTACTCATTTATTAGGCCATTTTATACAAAGCTAACCGGGAAAAAAAAAAAAAATTTTATCTGCTCTTGCCTGGACAAAATTTTGGGAGTAGAAGTTTTGTTTTCTAAATTTTTATTGGGAAAAATCTTTTAAAAAGGGGTCCACCAGGTTAAAAAATAATTTTTTTTTCCCTGCCTCTTGCCGGGAAATTAATTTTTTTGGGGGGCATAGTACAGTTTGTGGTACCCTTTTTTTGGCCATTTTTAAAAAAGCCCCAAGGTTAAAAAAAAAAGAATTTTTTTGCTTGGGGCCCTGGACAAAAATTTTTGGGCATAGTTCCCATTTGGTGGGGTACTTTTTTTTTGGCCTTCTATCAAAGCCCCAACCAGCTTTGAAATACTCAAAATTTTTTTTCCTGCTCTTCCCTTTTTAAAATTTTTTTTGGGGGCTAGTAGAGTTTTGGCCATTTTTGGGCCCTTCTATACAAAGTCCACCAGGGTTAAAAAAAAAAAAATTTTTTCTGCATCTTCCCGGGAAATTTTGGGCATTCCGTGTTTGGTACTCTTTCATTAGGCATCTTTACAAAGCTCCCCGGGGTTTTAAAAAAAAATAATTTTTTTTTTGCTTTCTTCCCTGACAAAATTTTGGGCATAGTAGCATTTGTGGGGGACCATTCTATTAGGCCATCTTTTCAAAGCTACACCGGGTTTTAAAAAAAAAATTTTTTTCTGCATTTTGGCCGGGAAAAAAATTTGGGATATTTGCAGGGTTTTTGGAAACCATTTATTGGGCCCACTTACAAACCCAAACCAGGTTAAAAAAAATAATTTTTTCTGCATCTTCCCTGGAAAAAATTTTTGGGGGTTAGTTGCAGTTGGGGGTATTTATTTTTTGGGGCCATCAAATTCAAAGTTTCCACCAGCTTTTTGAAATACTAAATTTTTTGCGGATCTTCCCTGTGGGAAAAAATTGTGGGAATAGTAGCAGTTTTTTTGGAAACCCATTTTTAGGCCATCTATCCCCAAAAGCCCCCAACCAGCGTTGAAAATCATAATTTTTTTTGCATCTTGCCTGTAAATAATTGGGGGCATATTTTCGTGTTTTGGTACCATTCTTTTTGGCCCATCTATACAAAGTTTCCCCCGGGTTTTTAAAAAAAAAAAATTTTTTACTGCTTTCCCTGAAAATTTAAATTTTTTTTTTTGGGCATGTAGCAGTCTTGGTTATCACCCCAATTGGGCCATCTATAAAAAGGGCCACGGGTTTAAAAAAAAAAAAATTTTTACCGGGAAATTTTGGCCTGGAAATTTTTGGGCTTTTGGCAGTTGGGTATCTTTCTATTAGGCCATCTTAAAAAGGGTTCCACCAGCAAAAAAAAATATTTTTATCTCTTTTTGGCCGGGACAAAATTTTTGGGGGCCCATATTTGGCAGTTTGGGAATTTTTTCTTTTAGGCCATCAAAACAAAGCCCCCAACCGGGTTAAAAAAAAAAAATTTTTATCTGCATTTTCCCTTGGAAATAATTTTGGGCTTAGTAAAGTTTGTGGTACTCATCTTTTTAGGCCCATCTTTAAAAAGTCCACCGGGTTTTTAAAAAAAAAATTTTTTTCCCTGCATTTTCCCCCTAAAAGGAATTTGGGCTTTAGTAGCAGTTTGGGGGGAAACCATTTATTAGGCATCTATAAAAAGGGCCCCACGGGTTTTTAAAAAAAAAAATTTTTATCTCCCTCTTGGGGAAACAAAAATTTTTGGGGATGTGGCAGTTGTGGTACTATTCTTTTAGGCCCTATAAAAAGTCCAAGTTTTAAAAAAAAAAAAATTTTACCTGAAATCGGCCCTGGACAAAAATTTTTGGGGCCTTAGTAGGGGGTTTTGGGGGACTCATTTTTTAAACCCATCTTAAAAAAACCCCAACCGGGTTTGAATTTAAAATTTTTTTGCTGCACTTGCTGGGGGAATAATTGGGGGAATAGTAGAAAGTTTGTGGTACCCTTTTATTGGGCCCATCTATACAAAGTCCCCAGTTTTTAAAAAAAATATTTTTTTTCCTGCTTTTGGGGCCGAAAAATTTTTTGGGGGAATTTACAGTGTTTTGGTACTCATTTATTGGGCCAAATTATAAAAAGGCTCCCCTTTTTTAAAAAAAAAAGAATTTTTATCTGCATTTGCCGGGACAAAATTTTGGGATAGTAGCGTGTGTGGAATCATTCAAATTGGGCCAAATCTATAAAAAACTCCACCGGGTTTAAAAAAAAAAAAAATTTTAAACTCCATTTTGGCAGGACAATAATTTTGGGCTAGTAGCAGTTTTTTTATTATTTATAAGGCCCATCTATCAAACCCACCAGCGTTAAATTTCCTAAAATTTTTTGTGCATCTTCCCTGTAAAATAATTGGGGGCAAAAGTAGCAGTTGGGGTCCCCAAATTTATTAGGCCATTATAAAAAAGCCCCCCACCAGTTTTTAAAAAAAAAAAATTTTTTATCTGCATCTTGCCGGGAAAAAATTAATTTTGGGCATAGTAGAAATCGTGGAAATTTCTTTTAGGGTTTCTATAAAAAAGGTCCACCACCCTTTAAAAAAAAAAATTTTTTTCCTGATTTTGCGGGACAAAAATTTTGGGGATGTAGCAGTCGGTGGACTCATTCTTTTGGGGCCATCTATAAAAAGGTCCACCACCCTTTAAAAAAAAAAAAAAAATTTTTACCCAAATTTTCCCGGGGCAAAAATTTTGGGTTATTTGCGTTTGGGACTCATTTTTTAGGGCCATCTATACAAAGCCCCACCGGGTTTAAAAAAAAAAATTTTTATCGGGTCTTGCCTGGAAAAATTTTGGGCATTTTAAAGTTGTAGTACTTTTTTTGGGCCCATCTTTTTCAAAGCCCCAAACAGGTTGAAATTCATAATTTTTTCCTCCCATTTTGCCTTTTGGGAAAAATTGGGGCCCCTAGTAAGTTGTGGTACCCTTTTTTTGGGGGCCATTTTATACAAGTCCCCGGGTTTAAAAAAAAAAAATTTTTTATCTGCATCTTCCCTGGCCCAATTTTTTGGGATAGTAGCAGTGTTTGGTATTTTCTATTAGGCCTTTTTCCAAAGTTTCAACAGTTTTAAAAAAAAATTTTTTTCCCTGATTTTTGGCCGGGAAATTTAATTTTGGGCAAAATTTGGCAGTGGGTGGTCTATTTTTTAGGCCTTCATACAAAGCTCCCCCAGCGTTTTAAAAATTTTTACTCTTTTAAAATTTTTTTGGCGGGGGATCTTTTGGCCTTTTTGTAAAAAAAAAATTAATTTTTTTTTTTTTTGGGGCAAAAGGGTAGTGCATGGTATCATTTTTTTGGCCCATCTTTCAAAGCCCCACCGCTTTGAAATACTCATAATTTTTTGCTGCTTTTGCCTTTTTGAATAATTGGGGGGTAGTAGCAGTGTTTTGGTACCCTTTTCTTTTGGGCCTTTATACAAAGCTCCACCGGTTAAAAAAAAAAATTTTTTTTTCGGGCACTTCCCTGGACAAAATTTTTTGGGTTTTGAAAGAAGTTGTTTTGGTATTTATTTTTTTGGCCCATTTAAAAAGGTCCACCGCTTTTTAAAAAACAAAATTTTTTTCCCCTCTTCCCCTGTGGTTAATTGTGGGAAAAGGTAGAGTTGGGGTTTCCCCAATTTTTTAGGCCTCTGAAAAAAGCCCCCCAAGCCTTTAAAAAAAAATTTTTTCTGTTCTTCCCCCCGGGGAAAAAAATTTTTGGGGGCATAGTAGCAGTTGTGGTTTCCCCCATTTTATTAGGCCATCTATACAAAGTCCAAAGGTTAAAAAAAAAAATTTTTAGCTTTTTCCCGGGAAACAAAAATTTTGGGTAGTGGGCAGTGTTTTTGGTACTCATTTTTTAAGCCATTATAAAAACCCCACCAGCGTTTTAAATAAAAAAAAATTTTTTATCTGCATTTCCCTGGAAATTTTGGGCATTTGGGCGGGTGTGTGGAAATCTTTTTATTAGGCCCTTTCTTTACAAAGCCCACCAGCTTTAAAACTAAAATTTTTTTTTTACTACATTTGCCTGTGAATAATTTTTGGGGGCATGGGCAGTGTGGGGTTCTTTTTATTGGCCCTCAAAACAAAGCTCCACGGTTTTAAAAAAAAAGGGAATTTTTTCTGTTCTTGTTGGACAAAATTTTTTGGGCCCTTATTTGAAGTTTGTGGTACTCATTCTTTTTGGCCATCTTTTCAAAGCTCCCCCGGGTTTTAAAAAATAAATTTTTTCCGCATTTTTGGCCTGGAAAAAATTTTTGGGGGCCCAATAGTAGCAGTTGTGGCCCCCATTTTTTGGGACCATCTATAAAAAGCTCCACCGGGTTTTTAAAAAAAAATTTTTTGCTGCATTTTCCCCTGTAAAATTTTTTTGGGCTAGTGGCAGTTTTTGGTACTCATTTTTAGGCCATCTAAAAAAGCTCCAACCCTTTTAAAAAAAAAAATTTTCTGCATCTTGCCTGGAAAATTAAATTTTTTGGGCATTTTGCTGTGTGTGGTACTCATTTTTTTAAAACCCATCTTAAAAAACTCCAAGAAAAAAAAGGAAAATTTTTTTCTGCATCGGGTTTGGAAAAAATTTTTTGGGAAGTAGCTTGGGTGGTACCCTTTTTTAGGCCCTCTTTTTACAAAGCTCCCCAGTTTAAAAAAAATTTTTTTTGGATTTTTGTTTGGAAAAAATTTTTTGGGCAAGTAGAGTTGGTTCATTTTTTAAGGGCCCATTTATACAAGCTCCACCCAGCGAAAAAAAAACCAAATTTTTTCTGATTTTTTGCCGGGAAAAATTTTGGGTATTTAGCTTTGTGGACTCATTTTTTTAGGCCATCTATTCAAAGCCCCACCACCCTTAAAAAAAAATTTTTTCCCATCTTCCGGGAAAATTTAATTTTGGGATTTTTGCAGTTTTGGTACTATTTTATTGGGCCATCTTACAAAGCCCCCCCCCAGCGTTGAAATCTCAAAATTTTTTGCGCTCTTCCCTGTGGGAAAATTTTGGGGGCATAGTTGCATTTGGGGGTTTACCCTTTAGGGGGCCATTATAAAAAGGCTCCCCCGGGTTTTAAAAAAAATAAAAATTTTTATTGAAAATTTTGCCGGGACATTTTTGGGGGCAAAGTGCAGCGGGGGAATTAAATTCTTTTAAAAGGCCATCTATTAAAAATTCACCAAAAAAAAAAAAATTTTTTTTTCTGCATTTTCCCTGGAATTTTTTTTGGGGGCTTTTAGAAAGTGTTGGATCATTTATTGGCCTCTTTTAAAAAACCCCAAACCACCCTTAAAAAAAAAAAAAATTTTCCATCTCCCTCTTGCCTGGACAAAAATTTTTTTGGGCATTGAAAGAATTTTGTGGTACTCTTTTCTATTGGGGCCATCTTTTCAAAGTCCAAGGTTGAAAAAAAAATTTTTCCTGCATTTTTGGCCGGGAAAAAATTTTGGGGCATAGTAGCGTGTGGGGTTTACCATTTTTTTAAACCCTTTTATAAAAAGCCCCACCGGGTTTTTTAAAAAAAATTTTTTCTGCATCTTCCCGGAAATAATTTTGGGATAGAGCATTTGGTGGTACTTGTTTTAGGCCATCTTTTCAAAGCTCCCCAGTTTTGAAAAATTTCATAATTTTTTCCTCCCCTCTTGATTAAAATTTTTTGGGGGCTTTGTACAGTGTTGTGGTCTCTTTTAATCTGGGCCCCCAATCTTACAAGCTCCACCGGGTTTTTAAAAAAAAAAAAGAATTTTTTTTCGGGATCTTGCTGGAAAAATTTTGGGAAAAAAGGGGGCCCCAAGGGTGTGTGGTATATTCTTTTAAAGGGCCCATCTTTACAACTCCACCAATTAAAAAAAAAAATAATTTTTAAATTCATTTCCCAGGAAAATTTTAATTTTTTGGGGCATAGTAGCATTTGTGTGGACTCATTTATTAGGCCATCTTTTAAAATCCCACCGCGTTGAAATACTTTTAATTTTTTTTGCTGCATTTCCCTGTGGGTTAATTGGGGGCCCTATTTACCCGTTGGGGTACCATTTTTTTTGGCCTTCTTTTCAAAGCTTAAAGCTTTAAAAAAATAAAATTTTTTCCCTCTTTCCCATGAAAAAATTTTTGGGGGAAATTTTTACGTTGTGGTACCCATTTTTTGGCATCTTTAAAAAAAGGCCACCGGTTTTTAAAAAAAAAAAATTTTTTTATGCATTTTGGCCTGGCCCAAAAATTTGGGGGCCATAGTAGCAGTGGTGGTACTCATTCTAATTGGGCCATCTATAAAAAGGGCCCCACCAGGGGTTAAAAAAAAAAAAATTTTTATCGGCACCCGGGCCGGGAAAAATTTTTGGGCAAAAGGGGCGGGGTTTGTTGGTACTCTTTTTTAGGTTCTTTACAAAGTTTCCCCCCCAGAATTTAAAAAAAAATATTTTTATTTTCTTTCTTCCCTGAGAAATTTGTGGGTTTATTTACAGGGTTGGTTTTTTTTCTTTAGGCCTTCAAACAAGCTCACCGGGTTTAAAAAAAAAATTTTTTTTTGCATCTTCCCTTGGAAAAAATTTTTGGGGCCCTTGTGAAGTTTGTTACTAAATTTTTTACCCTTCTTTTAAAAGCCCCCCAACCCTTTAAAAAATAAAATTTTTTTCCCTCCCATTTGCCGGGAAAAAATTTTTGGGGATAGTAGCAGGGGTGGGGTCTCATTCTTTTGGGGCCATTTCAAAATCCCCCGGGTTTTTAAAAAAAATTTTTTCCCCCTTTGGGTTTTGGAAAAAATTTTGGGGGCATAGTAGAAATTGTGTGGTTTACCATTTTATTGGGGCCATCTTTTTCAAACCCTCCCCCGGGTTTAAAAAAAAATAATTTTTTCTGTTCTTCCCGGGAAAAAATTTTTTGGGCATAGTTGCAGTGTTTTGGTCCCTTTTTTTAAAAGGCCATCTATAAAAAAAGCCCACCGGGTTTTAAAAAAAAAAAAAGAATTTTTATTTTCCCTTTTGGGCCTGGACAAAATTTTGGGCATAGTAGAATTTTTGTTACCTTTCTTTTAGGCATCTTTTAAAAAGGGGCCCCAAACAGCTTTTTAAAAAAAAATAATTTTTTCCCTGCCCTTCTTCCCTTTGTAGAATAATTGGGGGGCCAAATTTGAGTTGTGGTCCCAATTTTTTTGGCCATCTTTACAAAGCCCCAAAAGGTTTAAAAAAAAAAAGATTTTTTATCTGATTTTTGGTGGAAAAAATTTTTGGGGTATAGAAAATCGGGGGGTTTTACTTTTCTTTTTGGCCATTTTTCAAAAGCCCCCTTTGCTTGAAAAAAAAATTTTTTCCTGAAATTTGGGGCCGGGAAATAATTTTGGGCATATTTGCAGGGGTGGGGTTCCCCAATTTTTTGGCCTTCATACAAGCTCCCCCAAGCTTTAAAAAAATAAAAAAAGGGGTTTTTTTTGCATTTTGGGCCGGGAAAATTTTTTGGGGCTTATTGGCAGTGTGTGGTATCTTTATTAGGGCCTTTTTTATACAAAGTCCCCCCAGCTTTAAAAAAATTTTAATTTTTTGTCACCCTTGCCTGGAATAATTTTGGGATAGAAAACAGTGTGTGGAATCATTCTATTAGGCCATCTTTTAAAAACCCTCCCCAGGTTTAAAAAAAAAAATTTTTTCTGCATTTTTCCCTTAGAAAATTTTTGGGGGGATAGTAGAAAGTGTGGGGAAACCCATTCTATTGGGCCCTTTCTATAAAAAGCCCCCACCGGGTTTTTAAAAAAAAAATTTTTTTTTTAAAATTTTCTTCTTCCCGGGACAATTAATTTTGGGATAGTAGTTTGGTTTGGTACTCATTTATTGGGCCATCTTTTAAAAAAGCCCCCCCCGTTGAAAACTATAATTTTTTTGCATTTGCCTTTTAATTTAATTGGGGGCCCATTGTAGCAGTTTGTGGTCCCCCATTTATTAGGCCTTCTTTTTAAAAAGCCCCCCAAGTTTAAAAAAAAAAGAATTTTTATCTGCATCTTGCCGGGAAACAAAATTTTGGGCATAGTGGCATTTGTGTGGTATTTTTTTCTTTAAAACCTTTTATATAAAGCTCCCCCAAAGGTTTAAAAAAAAAATTTTTTCTGATTTGGCCTGGCAAAAAATTTTTGGGGTTTGGGTAGAAAGGATGTGGAAATCATTTTTTGGGGCCCTATAAAAAATCCCCAGGTTGAAATACTCATAATTTTTTGGGGAAATCTTCCCTTGTGGGAAAATTTGTGGGCATGTAGAAATTGGGTACCCTTTAAATTCCCCCTTTATACAAAGCTCCCCCAAACCCTTTTAAAAAAAATTTTTTTTGCTTTTGCCTGGAAAAATTTTTTGGGCATAGTGAAATTTTTGGTACTAATTTTTTTGGGAAATTTTTAAAAAGCCCACCGGCGAAAAAAAAAACAAAAATTTTTCGTTTTGCCAATTTTTTTTAACTTTTGGTAATTTTATTGGGCTTTAAAAAGTAGAAAAAAAAAATTTTTGGGTACTTTTTCCTTGAAATTTTAGTCTTTTTCTTTTACCAAAAGCTCCACAGCTTTTAAAATTCTAAAAATTTTTTTTCTGTTCTTGCCTTTTAAAATTTAATTGTGGGCTAGACCCATTTGGTGGTACCATTTTTTGGCCATCTTTTCAAGCCCCCCGGGTTTAAAAAAAAAAATTAAAAAAATTTTTTTTGCATCTTCCCTGGACAAAAATTTTTGGGGCATATTTGGAAATCTGGAAATTCTTTTATTAAACCTTTAAAAAGGGTTCCACCGCATTAAAAAAAAAATTTTTTTATCTGCATTTTCCCTGAAAAAATTTTGGGCTTTGTAGCAGTGTTGGCTCATTTTTTTTGGGCCACCCTTTTAAAAAAAGGTCCCAGCCTTTAAAAAAAAAAAAAATTTCCCATCTCCCTCTTGCCGGGAAAATTTTTTGGGCATCGTAGAAGTTTGTGGTACTCTTCTATTGGGCCCATCTTTTAAAAAAGTCCAAGCGTTGAAAAAAAAAAATTTTTCCTGATCGGGCCCGGGAAAAAATTTTGGGGCTTTGTAGCAGTGTTTGGTACCATTTTTTTAAAGCCATCTTCCCAAAGTCCACCAGGTTAAAAAAAAATATTTTTTTTTTGCATCTTGCCTGGAAATTTTTTTGGGGGATAGTAGCAGTTGGGGAAATTTTTTTAGGCCACCCTTTTAAAAAGCTCCCCCGGTTGAAAAATTTCATTTTTTTTTTCCTGATCTTGCCTGAAAAAATTTTTTGGGGGAATATTTAACAGTGTGTGGCCCCAAACATTGGGGCCATCTATACAAAGCCCACCATTTTTTAAAAAAAAAAGGGGAATTTTTATTTTCATTTTTCCCTGGAAAAAATTTTTGGGCTTATGGCTGTGTTTTGGGTACTCATTCTATTGGGAAATCTTTAAAAAAAGTTCCCCCAGATTTTAAAAAAAAAAAATTTTTAAAACTCCACCCTTGGACAATAATTTTGGGATGTGCAGTGTGGGGACTCATTTATTGGGGCCTCTTTAAAAAACCCACCAGCGTTGAATTTACTAAAATTTTTGTGCTCTTCCCTTTGTGGGTTTTTTTGTGGGTTAGTACGTTGGGCCCCCATTTTTTTGGCCACCCTTTTCAAAGCTTTCCAGTTTTAAAAAAAAAAAATTTTTTCCCGCATTTGCCTTGTAATTTTTTTGGGGGTTAGTACAGTTGGGGAAACCCTTTTCCTTTTTGGCCATTATAAAAAATTTTTCCAAGGTTAAAAAAAAAAAATTTTTTATGCATTTTTCCCGGGGCAAAAATTTTTTGGGTAGTAGCGTTGTGGTATCATTCTATTGGGCCATCTTTTCAAAGGCCACCGGGGTTTAAAAAAAAAAAAAAAATTTTTTATCGCATTTTGGCCGGGGAAAAAATTTTGGGCATATTGGCAGTTTGGGGTACTCATTTTTTAGGAATTTTTAAACAAGCCCCACCGGGGTTTAAAAAAAAAATTTTTATTAATCTTCCCTGAGAAAAAATTGGGTGGGATAGAAACAGTGTGTGGTTTTTAATTCTATTAGGCCATCAAAAAAAGCTCCACCGGGTTTTAAAAAAAAAAGGAATTTTTTTATTGTTTCCCCGGGGACAAATTTTGGGATGTAGGGGTTGTGGTATCATTCTATTGGGCCCAAATCTTTAAAAAAGGGCCACCAGCGAAAAAAAAATAAAATTTTTTTTGCTCTTGCCGGGAAAAAATTTTGGGGGCTTTAGTGCAGTGTGTGGTACTCATTAATTGGGCCCATTTAAAAAATTTCCCCCACCCTTTGAAATTCAAAATTTTTTTTCTGAAATCTTGCCTTTTTAGAATAATTGGGGGGAAGTAGAAATGTGGGTACCCATTCTTTAGGCATCTATAAAAGCTCCCGGGTTTTAAAAAAAAAAAATTTTTATCTGCTCTTGCCTGGAAAAATTTTTTGGGTATAGTGCATTTGTGGGGTACTCATTTAAAAAGGCCATTATACAAAGTCCCGGTTTTAAAAAAAAACCAATTTTTTCGCACCCTTCCCCGGACAAAAATTTTTGGGGGCCCTAGAACAGGTTTGTGGTATAAATTTTTTTTCCCATTTTTCAAAGTTTCCCCCAACCCTTTAAAAAATAAAATTTTTTTCCCTTCCCAAAAATTTTTTTGGGGCCTGGAAATTTTTTATTGGGCTTGTGCGTGTGGGGTTTCCATTTTTGGGCCCTTTCTTTACAAAAGCTCCCCAATTTTTAAAAAAAAAGAATTTTTTTTTCGGGGGCCCCCCTTGGGCCGGGGACAAAAATTTTTGGGTTTTAGTAGCAGTGTGTGGTACTTTTTAATTAGGCCACCCTTTTAAAAGCTCCACCAGCTTAAAAAAACCCCAAATTTTTTCCTGCATTTGGCCTGTAAAATTTAAAATTTTGGGGGCCCATAGTAGCAGTTTGGTTATTTATTGGGCCCATCTATAAAAAGCTCCACCAGCTTTAAAAAAAAAAAAATTATTTTTTTGCATTTTTGCGGGAAATTTTGGGCATACGGAAAGTGGTGGTACTCATTCTTTTAGGCCCTTTAAAGTCCCCCCAGATTTAAAAAAAAAAAGCAATTTTTTTGGGGGCATCTTGGGCCTTTGGACAAAAGAAATTTTTTTGGGCTTTTTAGAAAAAGGGAGTGGGGGTGGTCCCCATTCTATTGGGGCCTTTCTTTAAAAAGGTCCCAGCACTTTAAAAAAAAATAATTTTTATCTCCCTCTTGCCGGTAATAATTTTGGGATGGGTGGGTTTGTGGTATCTATTTATTGGGCCAAATTTTTCAAAGCCCCCCAACCCAAAAAAAAAAATTTTTTTTTTCCCTGTTTTTTCCCTGAAAAATTTTTTTTTGGGAAGATAGCGTTTGTGGTACCCTTCTATTTAGGCCATCTATTAAAAAGCCTTACCTTGAAAAAAAAAATGAATTTTTACTGAACCCTTGGCCTGGACAATAATTTTGGGATATTTGGCATTTGGGGTGGTCCCTATTTTTGGGGCCATCTTAAAAGCCCCAACCCACCCTTAAAAAAAAAATTTTTTCTCCCATCTTGCATGGAAAAATTTTTGGGGCTTTGGAGCAGGGTTTGGTACTATTTTATTAGGCCATCTTTCAAAACTCCCCAGCGTTAAAAACAAATTCAAAATTTTTTGGGGCCTGCATCTTGTTTTTGAATAATTGTGGGTTTTTAAAAACATGTGTGGTCCCCATTCTTTTGGGCCCATCTATACAAAGCTCACCGGTTTTAAAAAAAAAAAAGTTTTTATCGGGTCTTGCAGCCAAGAATTTTTTGGGCTTAGTGCAGTGTTTTTGGTACTCATTCTTTTAAACCCCATCATAAAAAAGCTCCCCCGGGTTTTAAAAAAAAAAAAACTTTTTTTTCGGGGCATCGGGCCGGGAAACAATAATTTTGGGATGTAGCGTGTGTGGATTCATTTTATTGGGCCATCTATACAAAGCTCCCCAGCTTAAAAAAAAAAAATTTTTTCTAATCTTGCCGGGAAATAATTTTGGGCAATTAGCAGTGTTTGGAAATTATTTATTACCCATCTTTTCCCAAACCCCACCAGGTTGAAATACAAAAAATTTTTTTGCTGCATCTTCCTGTAGAATAATTGTGGGATGTAGCGGTTGTGGTATTTTAATTAGAATCTTCCAAAGTCCACCGTTTTAAAAAAATTAAAAATTTTTTTTGCTCTTGCCTGAAAATTTTAATTTTGGGCAGCGAAATCCGTGGAAATCATTTATTAGGAATTCTATACAAAGTTTCCCCCAAGCTTAAAAAAAAAAAATTTTTTTATCTGAATCTTGCCGGACAAAAATTTTGGGGCATATTTGCGGGTTGTGGAATTCTTTTCTTTTTGGGCCCATCATAAAAAAGGTCCCAGCCTTAAAAAAAAAAAAATTTTTTATTAAAATCGGGCCTGGGATAATTTTTTGGGATTGTAGCGGGGTTTTGGGGTTTATAATTTTTTTAAGGCCCAAATCTATAAAAAGCCCCCACCAGCTTAAAAAAAAAAAATTTTTCTGCTTTCTTGCGGAAATTTAATTTTGGGCTTAGTAGAATTTGTGGTATTTTTTTAATTGGGCCACTTTTCAAAGCTCCACCGGCGTTAAAATTATAAAAATTTTTCCTGCATTTTTTGCTTAAAATTTTTTTTGTGGGAAATTTTTGCAGTTTTGGTAAAATTTATTGGGCCTTTTTAAAAGGCTCCCCGGGGTTTAAAAAAAAAAATTTTTTTTATCTGTTCTTGCCTGGACAAAAAATTTTGGGATATTTGCGTGTGTGGTATTTTTTTAGGATCTTTTAAAAAGGTCCACAGCTTTAAAAAAAATTTTTTCTGCTCTTCCCTTAAAAATTTTTTTGGGGGCTTAGTAAAATTGGGGTTCATTTATTAGGCCATCTATACAAAGTCCCCCTAAAAAAAAAGGGTTTTTAATTACCCAAACTTTTTTTTTTGGGTTTGCGGGGATTTTTTGTTTTTGCTAAGGAAAAAAAAAATTTTTCCCGGAGAAATTTTTGGGCTGCCCTTGGGGGGCACATCATTGGGGCCATCTTTTAAAAAGCTCCCCCAGCTTAAAAAAAATAATTTTTTTGCGCTTTTGCCTGGGAATTTGGGCTTAAAAGCGGTTTGGGTTAAAACCCATTTATTGGGCCCATCTTTTCAAAGTCCCCCTGCTTGAAAAAAAAAAAATTTTTTTTGATCTTCCCGGAAATAATTTGGCATTTTCAGTTTTGTGGTACCTTTTATTAGGCCATCTATACAAAAGCTCCCCCAGTGTTAAAAAAAAAAATTTTTATTGATTTGGCCTGGACAAAATTTTGGGGAATAGTAGGCGTTTGTGGTACTCATTTATTAGGGCCATCTATAAAAAGTCCACCTTGTTAAAAAAAAAAAAAATTTTTATCTGCATTTTGGCCTGGACAAAATTTTGGGTTGGCGTTTGTGGTATATTCTATTAGGCCTTTTTAAAAAGGGTCCACCAGCAAAAAAAAAAAACTTTTTTAAATTCACTTCCCTTTGAGAATAATTTTTGGGATAGTACCCTTTTTGGATTTATTTATTGGTTTAAAAAAAGCTCCCCGGGTTTAAAAACAAAATTTTTTTGCATTTCCCGGGAAATAATTTGGGGGCCCTAGTAGAGTTTGTGGTACTTTTTATTGGGCCCATCTTTTAAAAAGTTTCCACCCCCTTAAAAAAAAAAATTTTTTTTTCCTGCATCTTCCCTGAAAAAAAATTTTGGGCATAAGTAGCAGTTTGTGGTCCCCATTTATTGGGCCATCTTTAAAAAGGGCCCACCGGGTTTTAAAAAAAAAAAAAAATTTTATCTGCATTTCCCGGGGAACAAAATTTTTGGGGATAGTGGCGTTTTTTGGTTAATCATTTTTTTAGGCATTATAAAAAGGCCCCAAACCCCCTTTAAAAAAAAAAAAATTTTATCTGCTTTTTCCCTTTGGACAAATTTTTGGGCTTAGTAGCAGTTTGTGGTCCCTTTTTCTTTTGGGGCCATTTTAAAAAACCCCACCAATTTTTAAAAAGAAAAATTTTTTTCTGCATTTGTTTTTAGAAAAATTTGGGGGCCCATAGTAAAATGTGGGGTTACCCATTCTATTAGGATCTATACAAAGTTCCACCAGTTTAAAAAAAAAAATTTTTTTTTATTTTGCTTTTCCCTGGAAAAGAATTTTTTGGGCATTTGTAGCAGTGTTTTGGTACTCATTCTTTTTAAACCCATCTATACAAAGCTCCCCCGGAAAAAAAAAACAAATTTTTTCTGCATTTCCCTGGGGCCTAATTTTGGGCTTTAGTAGCGTTGTGGCCTCTTTTTTTAGGCCTTATACAAAGCCCCCACCACCCTTTAAAAAATAAAAAATTTTTTACTCTTCTTGCGGGAAAAAATTTTGGGATTTTGCAGTGGGGTATTTATTCTATTGGGGCCTCTTTTTAAAAAGCCCCAACGGGTTTTAAAAAAAAAAATTTTTTGCATTTGCCGGTAGAAAAATTTGGGGGGCATAGTAGCATTTGTGGAAACCATTTATTGGGCCATCTTGCAAAGCTCCCCCGGGTTTAAAAAAAAAAAAATTTTTATCTGAATCTTCCCTTGGCCCAATAATTTTGGGCATAGTACCCAAGGTGGGGGTTTTCATTTTTTTAAACCCATCTATAAAAAGTTCCCCCAGTTTTAAAAAAAAATTTTTTTTATCTGCATTTTGGCCGGGAAAATAATTTTGGGCTTAGTGGGCAGTTGTGTACTCATTTTTTTGGGCCATTTAAAAAAAGCCCCAACCCTTTAAAAAAAATAATTTTTTATCTAAATCTTCCCTGGAAAAATTTTTGGGGATAATAGCAGTTGTGTTATCATTTTTTGGGGGCCATTTTTTAAAAAGCTCCCCCGGGGTTAAAAAAAAAAATTTTTTGAAAATCTTCCCGGGCTAAAAATTTTGGGCATAAAAAAAAAGTTTGGTATCATTTATTAGGCCACTTTTCAAGTTTCCCCAGCTTTGAAAAAAACTAATAATTTTTGGGGCATTTTTTTGGTTTTTAAAATAATTGGGGGCCATGTAGCAGTTGTGGCCCCCATTTTATTGGGCCATCTTTACAAAGTCCCCCAGTGAAAAAAAAAAGAAAATTTTTTTTCTGCTTTTGGGGAAATAATTTGGGCTAGGCAGGGGTGGAAACTTTTTTATTGGCCATCTTTTCAAAGTCCCCCCAAGCTTAAAAAAAAAATTTTTTTCCTGCTTTCTTGTGGAAATAATTTTGGGAAAAAAAGGTGCAGTTGGGGAATTCATTCTTTTAAAAGGCCATCTAAAAAAGTTCACCAGCTTTTAAAAAAAAAAAAAATTTTTATCTGCTTTCCTTCAGGGAAATTTTTGGGCATTTGCAGTTTTGGGGGTATCATTTTTTACCCCCATTTTACAAAGTCCCCCGGGTTTAAAAAAAAAATTTTTTTTAATCTTCCCGAGAATTTTTTTTTGGGGAAATAGTAGAAATTGGGGTGGATTTCTTTTAATTGGGGACTTTTCAAAGCTCCCCCGGCGTTGAATACAAAAAATTTTTTTGCTGCATTTTGGGCCTGTAGAAAAATTGTGGGAAAAGTAGCAGTTGTGGCCCCCATTTATTAGGAAATCTATAAAAAGCCCACATTTAAAAAAAAAAATTTTTTTTTATCTGTTCTTCCCTGGACAAAAATTTTTTGGGATAGTAGCAGTGTGGGGTACTATTCTTTTGGGCCCATTTTTAAAAAGGGCTCCACAGCTTTTAAAAAAAAAATTTTTTGGGGCATTTCCCTTGGGAAAAAATTGGGGCCCTTTAGAAACAATTGTGGCCCCCAATTTATTAGGCCATCTTTAAAAAGTCCCCAAGCGTTAAAAATACCCCTAATTTTTTGCGCTTCTTGCCGTAAAAATAATTGGGGGCATGGGTTAGGTGTGGCCCCCATTCTTAGGCCCAAATTTAAAAGCTCCACCGGGTTTAAAAAAAAAATAATTTTTTTTATTGCTTTCTTCCCTGGGCAAAAATTTTTGGGGTTTAAATAGCAGTGTGTGGTACTCTTCTATTGGGCCATTATAAAAGTCCCCCAGGTTTAAAAAAAAAATTTTTTTTTTTGCTTCTTGCCTGGACAATTTTTGGGCATATGGCGTGTTGGTATTTCTTTATTAGGCCATTTTACAAAGCTCCCCCCGGTTTAAAAAAAATTTTTTATCTAAAATTTGGCCTGACAAATTTTTGGGCATGGGCAGTTTTGGATTTTATTCATTAGGCCATCAAACAAAGCCCCACCAGTTTAAAAAAAAAAATTTTTTTATCGGGCTTTTTGGTTTGGGACAAAATTTTTGGGAAATAGTAGGGGTTTGTGGTATTTCTTTTCTATTGGGCCAAAAATTCTAAAAAGGGTCCACCAGCGTTAAAAAAATAATTTTTCCCTCCCTTTTTGCTGTAGAATAATTGTGGGCATAGTAGCATTTGTGGTACCCTTTATTAGGAAATTATACAAAGCCCCACGGGTTTTTAAAAAAAAATTTTTTCTGATCTTCCCGGGAAAAAATTTTTGGGCCCTAGTGGCAGGTGTGGAAATCATTTTTGGGCCCAAATTATAAAGCTCCCCCCACCCTTTAAAAAAAAAATTTTATCTGCATCTTGCCTGGACAAAAATTTTTGGGGGCATAGTAGCAGTTGTGGTACTAAATTTTTAGGCCATTTTAAAAAAATTTTTCCCGCGTTAAAAAAAAAATTTTTTTCCTGCTTTGGGCCGGGAAATAAATTTTGGGCATAGAGAAATTTGGGGTACCATTCTTTGGGCCCTTCAAAAAAAAGGGTCCACCCAAAAAAAAAAAAAAAAATTTTTATTTTGCTCGGGCCTGGAAAAAAATTTTTTGGGATATTTAGCAGTTTTTGTGGTATCTTTTTTTTTAAAGGCCATCTTTTAAAAAGCTCCACCAGGAAAAAAAAAAAAGAATTTTTCTGCATCTTGTGGAAATAATTTTGGGATAGAAACGTGTGGGGACTCATTCTATTGGGCCCATTTATAAAAAGGGTCCACCACCCTTAAAAAAAAAAAAAATTTTTATCTCATTTTGGCCTGGACAAAATTTTTGGGGCTGGGTTGCATTTGTTTTTTCTTTTCTTTTAGGCCATCTTTTCAAAAGCTCCAACGGTTTTAAATAAAAAATTTTTTTTGATTTTGGGCCTTTTAGAATAATTTTGGGCTTAGTAGCATTTTTGGTCCCCATTTTTTAGGCCATTTTATCCAAAGCCCCACCAGTGTTAAAAAAAAAAAATTTTTTTGCATCTTGCCTGGAATAATTTTGGGGGCCTGGGTAGGGGGTGGTATTCATTGATTAGGCCATTATAAAAAGCTTCAAGTTTAAAAAAAAATTTTTTTTAAATCTGCATTTGGGGACAAAAAATTTTGGGCTTTAGTAGCAGTTGTGGACTCATTCTATTAGGCCATTATAAAAAGGGTCCACCACCCTTAAAAAAAAAAGAATTTTATTAATCTTGCCTGAGAATAATTTTGGGTTTGTAGCTTGTGGAAACTTTTATTAGGCCATCTATAAAAAGTCCCCGGGAAAAAAAAAAGAATTTTTTCTGCATCTTCCCGGGAAAAAATTTTGGGCCCTAGTAGAAGTTTTTTGGAAATAAATTTTTACCCATCTTTTAAAAAGCCCCCCAAACCCTTAAAAAATAAAATTTTTTTCCCGGCATCTTGCCGGGAATTAATTTTGGGGAATGGTACGGGTTGGTGGTACCCATTCTTTTGGGCCTTTCTTTAAAAAGCTCCCCGGGGTTTTTAAAAAAAAAATTTTTTATCTTTTGGGCCTGGACAAAAATTTTTGGGCATAGTAGCGTGTGTGGTACTCATTTATTGGGCCTCTATACAAAGCTCCACCGCGAAAAAAAAATAAAAAAATTTTTTCTGCTCTTGCCGGAAATTTGGGGTTATGGCATTTGGTACTCATTTATTAGGCCTTTTTTAAAACAAAGCCCACCAGCAAAAAAAAAATCATTTTTTTTTCATCTTGCCTGAGAATTAATTGGGGGCCCATGTAGCAGTGGGGATTTATTCTTTTAGGCCTCAAAAAAAGCTCCCGGGTTTAAAAAAAAAAAAGAATTTTTATCTGCATCTTGTTTGGACAAAATTTTTGGGGATAGTAGAAGTTTTGTTTTATCATTTTTATTAGGATTATAAAAAGGCCCCACCACGAAAAAAAACCCAATAATTTTTTCCCTCTTGCCTGTAGAAAAATTGTGGGCAAGTAGTTTTTTGTGGTCCCCAATTTTTTAAAGGCCATCTTTAAAAAGCCCCCCGGGTTTAAAAAAAGAATTTTATCTGATCTTGCCTGGCCCTTTAAATTTTTGGGGGATAGTGGCAGTTGTGGTACTCATTAATTTGGCCCTTTCTATAAAAAGCCCCAAGGGGTTTAAAAAAAAAAAATTTTACCTGCATTTTTCCTGGACAAAAATTTTGGGGCCCATAGTAGCAGGTTTTTGGTACTCATTTTTTTGGGCCATCTTTAAAAAACCCCACCGCGTTGAAATGGCCATAATTTTTTTGTGCATTTGCTTGTAGGAATAATTGGGGGCAAAATAGCATGTGTGGCCCCCAATTTATTGGGCCCTTTTTTACAAAGCTCCCCCGTTAAAAAAAAATTTTAATTTTTTTGCTCTTCCCTTGTGAAAAATTTTTGGGGGCTTTGAAACAGTGTGTTTTTTAACTCTTTCTTTTAAACCCTTTTTAAAAAGCTCCCCCGGGTTTTTAAAAAAAAAAAAATTTTTTCTGCTTTCTTCCCTGGACAAAATTTTGGGCATTAGAGTGGTTGGAACCATTTATTGGGCCCTTTCTATACAAAGCTCCCCCAAGTTTAAAAAAAAAAAAAATTTTTAAACTCCATTTCCCTGGACAATAATTTTGGGCATAGTAGCGTGTTTGGTATTATTTTATTAGCCACTTTTAAAAGCCCCAACCAGGTTAAAAACTAAAATTTTTTTTGCTGAATCTTCCCTGTAAAATTTAATTTTTGGGTTTAGTAGCAGTTTTTGGGGTTTCCCCCATTTTTTGGGCCATCTATAAAAAGCTAAAAGGGTTTAAAAAAAAAAAAGGGTTTTTTATCTGTTCTTCCCGGGGAAATAATTTTGGGCTTTGTAGAAATGGTGGAAATTCCATTCTTTTAAACCCATTTTTTACAAAGCTCCCCGGGTTTAAAAAAAAAAAATTTTTATCTGCTTTTCCCGGGACAAAAATTTTGGGAATAGTAGCAGGGGTTGGGGGACTATTTTATTGGGCCCATCTATAAAAAGCCCCAAAGTTAAAAAAAAAAAAATTTTTTTTTGGGCCTTTCTGGGGAATAATTTTGGGCTTTGTAGAGTTGGGTATATTTTTTTGGGGGCCATTATACAAAGCTCCCCCACCCTTTAAAAAAAAAAAAATTTTTCTGCATCTTGCCGGGAATTTTAATTTTTGGGGCCCATAGTAGAATTTGGGGTATAAATTGATTGGGCCCTTCCTTTAAAAGGGTCCACCAGCGTTGAAATACCTAATTTTTTTTCCTGAATCTTTTCCTGTAGAAAAATTTGGGGGCATAGTACCCGTTTTTGGGGAAATTTTTATTGGGGCCTTCTTAAAAGTCCGGTTAAAAAAAAAATTTTTTCTGCTTCTTCCCTGGAAAAATTTTGGGTTAGAGCAGTGTGGGGTATTTTTTTTTTTTGGCCTTTAAACAAAGTCCCCCAAGCAAAAAAAAAAATTTAATTTTTTCCCGGGGAATCTCCCGGGAAAAAATTTTGGGTTTATTTGCGGGTTGGGGGTTCATTTATTAAACCATCTTTTAAAAAGGGTCCACCGGTTTTAAAAAAAAAAAAAATTTTTTTTTCTGCATTTTGGCTGGCAATTTTTGGGATCTGGCAGTTTTGGGGTTTATCATTTATAGGAAAATCTAAAAAAGGCCCCCCCAGCTTAAAAAAAAAAAAATTTTTATTCCTTCTTGCCGGGAAAATAATTTTGGGCTTTGTAGCAGTTGTGGACTAAAATTCTATTGGCCCTTCTAAAAAAAGTTCCAAGCTTTGAAAAATAAAATTTTTTCCTGCATTTTGGCCTGAAAAAAATTGGGGGGGCCCATAGTAGCAGTTTTTTTGGTTTAACCCATTGTTTTTAAAGGCATCAAAAACAAAGCTCCCCCCAGGTTGAAAAAATACTAAATTAATTTTTTTCCTGCATCTTGCCTTTTGGAATAATTGTGGGCATAGTACAGTTGGGTACCCATTTTTTAAAGGCCCATTATACAAAGTCCCCGGGTTTTTAAAAAAAAAATTTTTTAATGCATTGCGGGAAAATTAATTTTTGGGCATATTGAGTGTTTTTTTTTCTCATTTTATTGGGCCATCTAAAAAACCCCCCGCGTTAAAAAAAAAATAATTTTTTTTTCTGAAATTTCCCTGGAAATTTTGGGTAGTGCAGTTTGGGGGTTTTTATCATTTTTTGGGCCATCTTTCAAAGCCCCAAACCCTAAAAAAAATCATTTTTATCTCATCTTGCCTGACAAAAAATTTTTGGGGGCTTAGTAGCATTTGGTGGCCCCTTTTCTTTAGGCCATCAAAAAAAGGGTCCACCTGTTAAAAAAAAAAGAATTTTACCTGCATTTTCCCTTGGACAAAAATTTTTGGGGCATAGAAAGAGTTTGTGGTACTCTTCTATTAGGCCTCTTTTAAAAAGGGTCCCCAGCGTTAAAAAAAAAAATTTTTTTGCATTTTGGCCGGGAAAAATTTTGGGGCATATTTGCAGTTTGTGGTCCCTTTCCCTTTTAGGCCTCTATAAAAAGCTCCCCAGGTTAAAAAAAAAAAATTTTTTATCCATCTTGCCTAAAAAATAATTTTGGGCATGTCAGTGGGGGTGGTACTCATTCTTTAAAGGCCATTTTTTAAAAGCTCCCCCGGGTTTTAAAAAAAAAAAAAAATTTTATCTGATCTTGCCTGGAAAATTTTGGGCATAGTGGGATTTGTGTGGTACTCATTTTTATTGGGCATTCGTAAAAAACCCACCAGCTTTAAAAAAATTAATAATTTTTTCTGCTCTTGTTTGGAAAAATTTTTGGGGGCCTTTGTAGAAATGTGGGGGACCCTTTTATTGGGCCCATCTATCCCAAAAGTTCCAAACCCTTTAAAAAAAAAAATTTTTTATCGGCTCTTCCCGGGAAGAATTTTTGGGGGTTTGTAGCAGTGTGGGTATCATTTTTTGCCTCTATTCAAAGTCCACCGGGTTTTAAAAAAAAAAAAATTTCTATTGCATCTTCCCTGGAAATAATTTTGGGATATTTAGCGTTGTGGAATCATTTATTGGGCCCATCTATAAAAAAACTCCCCCGGGTTTAAAAAAAATAATTTTTCTCATCTTCCGGGAAATTTTTTTGGGGGGTGTGGGCGTTTTGGTATTTATTCTTTACCCACTTTTCAAAGCCCCAAAAAGCTTAAAAAAAATTTTTTGCGGGCATTTTGCCGGGAAAAAATTTTTGGGGGGCTAGTGCAGTGGGTGGCCCCCAATTTATTGGGCCATCTATCAAAGCCCCACCAGGAAAAAAAAAAAAGGTTTTTTTTATCTGCATTTCCCCTGGACAAAAATTTTGGGCATGTAGAAATTTGGAAACCATTTTTTTGGAAATCTATAAAAAGCTCCCCAGTTTTTAAAAAAAAATTTTTTTTTCTGCATTTTGATGAGAATAATTTTGGGCTAGTAGCATTTTGGACTAATTTTTTTAGGCCTCTATAAAAAGCCCCACCACCCTTAAAAAAAAAAAAAAAAAAAAAAAATTTTTTCCATTTGCCTGAGAATTTAATTTGGGCATGTAGCAGGGTGTGGTATCATTTTTTGGGGCCATCTATACAAAGCTCCACCGGGTTTAAAAAAAAAAAAAAATTTTTAGGCATTTGTGGACAAAATTTTGGGCATAGTAGGGGTTTGTGGTACTCATTCTATTAGGCCATCTTTTTAAAAAGGGCCCCACCACGTTAAAAAACAAAAATTTTTTCTATCTTTTTTTCCCTGTAAAAATAATTGTGGGCAAGATATTTGGGGTGGTCCCCATTGATTAGGCTTTTTACAAAGCCCCCAAAGGTTAAAAAAAAAAAAGAATTTTTTTCTGATTTTTGCCTGGACAATAATTTGGGAAATTAGTAGCGTTGTGGTATTTTCAAATTAGGCCATCAAACCCAAAGTCCATGGTTGAAAAATAAAATTTTTTTCCCTGCATTTTCCCGGGAAATTTTTTTTTGGGGGATAGTACCCAGTGTGTGGTCTATTTATTGGGCCCCTTTTTAAAAAGCTCCCCCAGGTTAAAAAAAAATAATTTTTTTCGGGAAATTTTTGCTGGAATTTTGGGGGGCATATGGCGGTTTTGGGAAATCATTTTTTTTGGGAAATCTTTACATAGCTCCACCAGTTAAAAAAAAATTTTTTTTTTTTCTCTTCTTGCCTAGAAATAATTTGGGCTTAGAAAACAGTGTGTGGACTCTTTCTTTTAGGCCTCTAACAAAGTCCCCCGTTTTTAAAAAAAAAATTTTTTCTGCATCTTCCCTTTAGAAAATTTGGGATATTTGCAGTTTTGTGGGCCCCCATTTATTGGGCCCATCTATACAAGCTCCACCAGGGTTTAAAAAAAAAAAATTTTTTTTTGAATGGGGGCCTGGCAATAATTTTGGGCATAGTAAGAGTGTGTGGTACATTTTTTTGGGCCATTTTTCAAAGTCCCCCAGCGTTGAAAAATTCAAAATTTTTTTGCCATTTGCCTGTGGGAATTTTTTTGGGCCCTTATTTGAAGGTGGGGTTTACCCATTATTGGGCCCCATCTTTTTCAAAGTCCAAAAGGTTTTGAATTTTTTAATTTTTTTGCTCCCATCTTCCTGTAGAAAAATTGGGGGATTTGGCATCTGTGGTACCTTTTTTGGGCCAATTTAAAAAAGTCCCCAGTGTTAAAAAATAATTTTTTTGGGGCTTCTTGCCTGGAAAAATTTTTTGGGGTCTTGGAGCAGTGGGGTATTTCTTTTATTACCCCCTCTATACAAAGCCCCCAAAGTTTTAAAAAAAAAAAAAATTTTTATTGCATTTGGTGGACAATTTTTGGGCAAAATTGGCAGGTTGTGGAAATTCATTCTTTTGGCCATCTTTAAAAAGGGCCCCAAAGGGGCAAAAAAAAAAAAAAATTTTTATCTCATTTTCCCTGGAATAATTTGGGCTTTTAGCGGGTGTTGGACTTTTTTAAATTAGGCCATCAAACAAAGCCCCACCGTTTTAAAAAAAAATTTTTACTGAAATTTCCCGGAAAATTTAATTTTGGGAATAGTAGAATTTTTTGGGTACTCTTTTAATTGGGGCCATTTTTTAAAAAGCTCCCCCGGCGTTGAAATATCTTTAATTTTTTTCCCTGTTTCTTCCCTGTAGAAAAATTTGTGGGCAAAGTGCATTTTGTGGTACCCATTTATTAGGCATCTATCCCAAGCTCCCCAGTTAAAAAAAAAAATTTTTATCTGCTTCTTGCCTGGCAAAAATTTTTGGGCATAGGGGCAGTGTGTGGTTCTCTTTTCTTTGGGCCCTTTTCTAAAAAAGGGCCCAACGGGTTTAAAAAAAAAAATTTTTTTCTGATTTCCCTTAAAATTTTTAAATTTTTGGGTAGAAAACATTGTGGTACTCATTTATTGGGGCCTTCTTAAAAAACTCCCCCAAGCGTTAAAATATTCTTAAAAAAATTTTTTTTGCTGCATTTCCCTGTAGAATAATTGTGGTAGTAGAAATTGGGGAACCCTTTTTTGGCCCATCTATAAAAAAGCTCCAAAGCCTTAAAAAAAAATTTTTTTTTATCGGTCTTCCCCTGGACAAAAATTTTTGGGCTTTATTGCGTGTTTTGTATTCATTTTTTTAAACCCATCTTTACAAACCCCCCCACCAGGTTAAAAAAAAAAATAATTTTTTCTGCATCTTCCCGGGGCAAATTTTGGGCAAGTGCGTGGGTGGACTCTTTTATTAGGCCTTTATACAAAGCCCCCCGGGTTTTAAAAAAAAAAAATTTTATTCATTTCCCGGGACAAAATTTTTTTGGGAATAGTGCATTTTTTGGGGTATTTATTCTATTAGGCCATTAAAAAAGCTCCAAAAGGTTAAAAAAAAAAATTTTTTTTTGCATTTTGGCTGAAAAATTTTTGGGGGCATAGTCAACACCCACAAACCACCCCCCCCCCCAAACCCCCCCCCCAAAAAAAAAAAAAAAAAAACAAAAGGGCTTTTGGGGTGGAAATCATTTTTTGGGCCATCTATACAAAGTTCCCCAGCAAAAAAAAAAAATTTTTTTATTGCTTCTTGTGTGAATAATTTTGGGCATGTAGCATGGTGGTTCTTTTTTTGGCATTATCCCAAAGTCCCAGTTAAAAAAAAAAGTTTTTTTTTCTAACCCTTGGGGCCTGAGCATAATTTGGGCTAGAAAGCAGTTTTTGGTTTATCATTTATTAGGCATTTTATAAAAAGAAAAAGGGCCTTAAAAAAAAAAAATTTTAATCTGCATCTTGCCTGGACAAAAATTTTTTGGGGCATAGTAGAATTTTGTTTTACTCATTCTATTGGGGCCATCTTTTAAAAGGGTCCACCGGTTAAAAAAAAAAATTTTTTCCCCTGTTTTTGGCCTGAAAAATTTTTGGGAAGTAGAGTTTGGGGGACCCTTTTCCTTTTGGGCCCATTATAAAAGTAAAGGAAGGTTAAAAAAAAAAAAATTTTTTCTGATTTTCCCTGGACAAAAATTTTTGGGGAATTTTGCAGTGTGGGGGCCTTTCTTTTAGGCCATTTTTCCCAAAGCTCCCCCAGTTTAAAAACAAAATTTTTTTTTCCCTGCATTTTGGGCTGTTGAAAAAATTTTGGGCCCATATTTCAGTGTGTGGTTTACTTCTTTTTAGGCCATCTAAAACCAAGCCCCCAAAAGGTTTTTAAAAAAAAAAAAAATTTTTTATCTGCTTTGCGGGAAAAAAATTTTGGGGGTCTGGCATGTGTGGTACTCATTCTATTACCCCCATTTTTTTCCCAAGTAAACCCGGTTTAAAAAAAAATTTTTTTTCTCTTTCTTCCCGGGGGAATAATTTTGGGCATAGTAGCAGTTGTGGACTCTTTAATTAGGACTTTAAAAAAGTCCACCATTTTTAAAAATTATCTTTAATTTTTTTTTTGACTTCCCCGGGTATTTTTAATTGTGGGTTAGTAGCAGTGTGGGTACCCATTCTTTTACCCAAATTATACAAAGCCCCACCGGGTTTTAAAAAAAAAAATAAATTTTTATCTGATTTTGCCGGGAAATAATTTTGGGTTAGTAGCATTGTGGTATTTATTTTTTGGCCATCTTTTCAAACTCCAAGTTTTTAAAAAAAAGGGGAAATTTAAAGAATTTTTTTTTGGCCATTTCCTTGTTTTTTTTTGGCCCCCAAATAATTTTGGCATGTACAGTTTTGTGGTACCATTCTATTAAAATCTTACAAAGCTCCACCGGGTTTTTAAAAAAAAAAAATTTTTATTGCATTTTCCCCTGGACAAAAATTTTGGGCTTAGTAGCAGTTTGTGGTACTATTTTTTAAGCCTTTATAAAAGCCCCACCAGCTTTTAAAAAAAAAAATTTTTTTCTGCATTTCCCTGGAAATTTTGGGGTTTTTATGCGTGTGTGGTATCTTTATTGGCATTTTACAAAGCTCCACAGCTTAAAAAAAAAAATTTTTTTCTAACTTGTGAGAATAATTTGGGCATAGAAGAATTGTGGACTATTTATTAGGCCATCTAAAAAGCCCCAAAGCGTTAAAAAAAAATTTTTCGGGCATCTTCGGGGAAAAAATTTTTGGGGGGCATAGTAGAAGTTGTGTACTCATTTATTAGTCCACCCTTTCAAGCTCCCCCAGGTTAAATTTTAAAATTTTTTTTGTTTTGCCTGTTAAAATTTAATTGTGGGCATGAGCAGTTTGTGGTACCTTTTAAATTAGGATTATAAAAAGTCCCCCGGGTTTAAAAAAAAAATAATTTTTATCTGCATCTTGCCTGGACAATAATTTTGGGCATAGTAGCAGTGTGTGGTACTAATTCTATTAGGCTATCTATACAAAGGTCCAGCAGCGTTAAAAAAAAAAGAATTTCTACCCGCTTCTGGCCTGGACAATAATTTTGGGCATAGTAGCAGTGTGTGGTACTCATTGTATTAGGCCATCTATACAAAGCTCCACCAGTGTTGAAATACTCATAATTTTTTGCTGCATCTTGCCTGTAGACTAATTGTGGGCATAGTAGCAGTCTGTCGTACTCATTGTATTAGGCCATCTATACAAAGCTCCACCAGCTTTGAAATACTCATAATTTTTTGCTGCATCTTACCTGTAGAATAATTGTGGGCATAGTAGCAGTGTGTAGTACTCATTCTTTTAGGCCATCTATACAAAGCTCCACCAGAGTTTAAAAAAGAAAGAATTTTTATCTGCATCTTGCCTGTAGAATAATTCTGGGCATAGTAGCAGTGTGTGGTGCTCATTGTAGTAGGCCATCTATACAATGCTACACCAGTGTTGAAATACTCATAATTTTTTGCTGCATCTTGCCTGTAGAATAATTGTTGGCATAGTAGCAGTGTGTGTGTACTCATTCTTTTAAGCCATCTATACAATGCTCCACCAGCGTTAAAAAAAAAGAATTTTTATCTGCATCTTGCCTGTAGAATAATTGTGGGCATAGTTGCAGTCTGTGGTACTCATTCTATTAGGCCATCTATACAAAGCTCCAACAGAGTTAAAATACTCATAGTTTTTAGCTGCATCTTGCCTGTAGAATAATTGTGGGCATAGTAGCAGTCTGTGGTACTCATTGTATTAGGCCGTCTATACCAGGGGTGGGCAATTAATTTTGCCAGGGGGCCGCATGAGAAATTGGGATGGTTTTAGAGGGCCGGACTAATATAATTAACTCCGTTCTACCCAATACTGTATATATACATATATATATATATATATATATATATATACTGTATACTGTATACTGTATATATACATACCTGCCCATTATCATCATCTTCTCCCCATCATCATCAATGCCTGCCCATCATCATCATCATCTTCTCCCCATCATCAATGCCTGCCATTATCATCAATACCTGCCCATTATCATCATCTACTCCCATCATCATCAATGCCTGCCCATCATCATCATCATCTTCTCCCCATCATCAATGCCTGCCCATTATCATCAATACCTGCCCATTATCATCATCTTCTCCCCATCATCATCAATGCCTCCCCATTATCAGCAATGCCTGCCCATCATCATCTTCTCCCCATCATCAATGCCTGCCCATTATCATCAATGCCTGCCCATTATCATCATCTTCTCCCCATCATCAATGCCTGCCATTATCATCAATACCTGCCCATTATCATCATCTTCTCCCCATCATCATCAATGCCTGTCCATCATCATCATCATCTTCTCCCCATCATCAATGCCTGCCCATTATCATCAATACCTGCCCATTATCATCATCTTCTCCCCATCATCATCAATGCCTGCCCATCATCATCATCATCTTCTCCCCATCATCAATGCCTGCCCATTATCATCAATACCTGCCCATTATCATCATCTTCTCCCCATCATCATCAATGCCTGCCCATCATCATCATCTTCTCCCCATCATCAATGCCTGCCCATTATCATCAATACCTGCCCATTATCATCATCTTCTCCCCATCATCATCAATGCCTCCCCATTATCAGCAATGCCTGCCCATCATCATCTTCTCCCCATCATCAATGCCTGCCCATTATCATCAATGCCTGCCCATTATCATCATCTTCTCCCCATCATCAATGCCTGCCCATTATCATCAATACCTGCCCATTATCATCATCTTCTCCCCATCATCATCAATGCCTGCCCATCATCATCATCATCTTCTCCCCATCATCAATGCCTGCCCATTATCATCAATACCTGCCCATTATCATCATCTTCTCCCCATCATCATCAATGCCTCCCCATTATCAGCAATGCCTGCCCATCATCATCTTCTCCCCATCATCAATGCCTGCCCATTATCATCAATGCCTGCCCATTATCATCATCTTCTCCCCATCATCATCAATGCCTCCCCATTATCAGCAATTCCTGCCCATCATCACACACAGACAGCACATAAGCACTCTCTCACATACATACACACACACACACACACACACACACAAAGCACCGCACTACATAGACACAGACACACACAGAGACACGTCTTACCTGTCCAGCGTCCCCGCTCTCTGACACAGCCGGCCGCTGAATGATGACGTCATTCAGCGGCCGGCTGTGAGAGGAAGCGCCGGTGGAGCCCGGAGCTGCAGCAGCGGAGGCACGGGAGAGGTAAGTATTGTGCCAGCTGATGCCGGGGCCCTGAGACTGCCGGAGCGCCTCCGCGGGCCGGTCACTGACAGCCGGCGGGCCGGATGCGGCCCGCGGGCCGCCCCTTGCCCGGGTCTGGTCTATACAAAGCTACACCAGTGTTGAAATACTCATAATTTTTTGCTGCATCTTGCCTGTAGAATAATTGTGGGCATAGTAGCAGTCTGTGGTACTCATTGTATTAGGCCATCTATACAAAGCACTACAAGCCTTAAAAAAAAAGAATTTTTATCTGCATCTTGCCTGGACAATAATTTTGGGCATAGTAGCAGTGTGTGGTACTCATTCTATTAAACCATCTATACAAAGCTCCACCAGAGTTTAAAAAAAAAGAATTTTTATCTGCATCTGGCCTGGACAATAATTTTGGGCATAGTAGCAGTGTGTGATACTCATTGTATTAGGCCATCTATACAAAGCTCCCCCAGAGTTGAAATACTCATAATTTTTTGCTGCATCTTGCCTGTAGAATAATTTTGGGCATAGTAGCAATCTGTGGTGCTCATTGTATTAGGCCATCTATACAAAGCTCCAGCAGCATTAAAAAAAAAAGAATTTTTATCTGCATCTTACCTGGACAATAATTTTGGGCATAGTAGCAGTGTGTGGTACTCATTCTATTAGGCTATCTATACAAAGGTCCAGCAGCGTTAAAAAAAAAAAGAATTTCTACCCGCTTCTGGCCTGGACAATAATTTTGGGCAGAGTAGCAGTGTGTGGTACTCATTGTATTAGGCCATCTATACAAAGCTCCACCAGTGTTGAAATACTCATAATTTTTTGCTGCATCTTGCCTGTAGACTAATTGTGGGCATAGTAGCAGTCTGTCGTACTCATTGTATTAGGCCATCTATACAAAGCTCCACCAGCTTTGAAATACTCATAATTTTTTGCTGCATCTTGCCTGTAGAATAATTGTGGGCATAGTAGCAGTGTGTAGTACTCATTCTTTTAGGCCATCTATACAAAGCTCCACCAGAGTTTAAAAAAGAAAGAATTTTTATCTGCATCTTGCCTGTAGAATAATTCTGGGCATAGTAGCAGTGTGTGGTGCTCATTGTAGTAGGCCATCTATACAATGCTACACCAGTGTTGAAATACTCATAATTTTTTGCTGCATCTTGCCTGTAGAATAATTGTTGGCATAGTAGCAGTGTGTGGTACTCATTCTTTTAAGCCATCTATACAATGCTCCACCAGCGTTAAAAAAAAAGAATTTTTATCTGCATCTTGCCTGTAGAATAATTGTGGGCATAGTTGCAGTCTGTGGTACTCATTCTATTAGGCCATCTATACAAAGCTCCACCAGAGTTAAAATACTCATAGTTTTTAGCTGCATCTTGCCTGTAGAATAATTGTGGGCATAGTAGCAGTCTGTGGTACTCATTGTATTAGGCCGTCTATACCAGGGTGGGCAATTAATTTTGCCAGGGGACCGCATGAGAAATTGGGATGGTTTTAGAGGGCCGGACTAATATAATTAACTCCGTTCTACCCAATACTGTATATATACATATATATATATATATATGTATATATACTGTATACTGTATATATACATACCTGCCCATTATCATCATCTTCTCCCCATCATCATCAATGCCTGCCCATCATCATCATCATCTTCTCCCCATCATCAATGCCTGCCCATTATCATCAATACCTGCCCATTATCATCATCTTCTCCCCATCATCATCAATGCCTGCCCATCATCATCATCATCTTCTCCCCATCATCAATGCCTGCCCATTATCATCAATACCTGCCCATTATCATCATCTTCTCCCCATCATCATCAATGCCTCCCCATTATCAGCAATGCCTGCCCATCATCATCTTCTCCCCATCATCAATGCCTGCCCATTATCATCAATGCCTGCCCATTATCATCATCTTCTCCCCATCATCAATGCCTGCCCATTATCATCAATACCTGCCCATTATCATCATCTTCTCCCCATCATCATCAATGCCTGTCCATCATCATCATCATCTTCTCTCCCATCATCAATGCCTGCCCATTATCATCAATACCTGCCCATTATCATCATCTTCCCCCATCATCATCAATGCCTGCCCATCATCATCATCATCTTCTCCCCATCATCAATGCCTGCCCATTATCATCAATACCTGCCCATTATCATCATCTTCTCCCCATCATCATCAATGCCTGCCCATCATCATCATCTTCTCCCCATCATCAATGCCTGCCCATTATCATCAATACCTGCCCATTATCATCATCTTCTCCCCATCATCATCAATGCCTCCCCATTATCAGCAATGCCTGCCCATCATCATCTTCTCCCCATCATCAATGCCTGCCCATTATCATCAATGCCTGCCCATTATCATCATCTTCTCCCCATCATCAATGCCTGCCCATTATCATCAATACCTGCCCATTATCATCATCTTCTCCCCATCATCATCAATGCCTGCCCATCATCATCATCATCTTCTCCCCATCATCAATGCCTGCCCATTATCATCAATACCTGCCCATTATCATCATCTTCTCCCCATCATCATCAATGCCTCCCCATTATCAGCAATGCCTGCCCATCATCATCTTCTCCCCATCATCAATGCCTGCCCATTATCATCAATGCCTGCCCATTATCATCATCTTCTCCCCATCATCATCAATGCCTCCCCATTATCAGCAATGCCTGCCCATCATCACACACAGACAGCACATAAGCACTCTCTCACATACATACACACACACACACACACACACACACAAAGCACCGCACTACATAGACACAGACACACACAGAGACACGTCTTACCTGTCCAGCGTCCCCGCTCTCTGACACAGCCGGCCGCTGAATGATGACGTCATTCAGCGGCCGGCTGTGAGAGGAAGCGCCGGTGGAGCCCGGAGCTGCAGCAGCGGAGGCACGGGAGAGGTAAGTATTGTGCCAGCTGATGCCGGGCCCTGAGACTGCCGGAGCGCCTCCGCGGGCGGCCCCTTGCCCGGGTCTGGTCTATACAAAGCTACACCAGTGTTGAAATACTCATAATTTTTTGCTGCATCTTGCCTGTAGAGTAATTGTGGGCATAGTAGCAGTGTGTGGTACTCATTCTTTTAGGCCATCTATACAAAGCTCCACCAGCGTTAAAAAAAAATAATTTTTATCTGCATCTTGCCTGTAGAATAATTGTGGGCATAGTAGCAGTCTGTGGTACTCCTTGTATTAGGCCATCTATACAAAGCTCCACCAGAGTTGAAATACTCATAATTTTTTATTTCATCTTGCCTGTAGAATAATTGTGGGCATAGTAGCAGTCTGTGGTACTCATTGTATTAGGCCATCTATACAAAGCTCCACGAGCGTTGAAATACTCATAATTTTTATCTGCATCTTGCCTGTAGAATAATTCTGGGCATAGTAGCAGTGTGTGGTGCTCATTGTAGTAGGCCATCTATACAATGCTACACCAGTGTTGAAATACTCATAATTTTTTGCTGCATCTTGCCTGTAGAATAATTGTTGGCATAGTAGCAGTGTGTGGTACTCATTCTTTTAAGCCATCTATACAATGCTCCACCAGCGTTAAAAAAAAATAATTTTTATCTGCATCTTGCCTGTAGATTAATTGTGGGCATAGTTGCAGTCTGTGGTACTCATTCTATTAGGCCATCTATACAAAGCTCCACCAGAGTTAAAATACTCATAGTTTTTAGCTGCATCTTGCCTGTAGAATAATTGTGGGCATAGTAGCAGTCTGTGGTACTCATTGTATTAGGCCGTCTATACCAGGGGTGGGCAATTAATTTTGCCAGGGGGCCGCATGAGAAATTGGGATGGTTTTAGAGGGCCGGACTAATATAATTAACTCCGTTCTACCCAATACTGTATATATACATATATATATATATATATATACTGTATACTGTATATATACATACCTGCCCATTTCATCATCTTCTCCCCATCATCATCAATGCCTGCCCATCATCATCATCATCTTCTCCCCATCATCAATGCCTGCCCATTATCATCAATACCTGCCCATTATCATCATCTTCTCCCCATCATCATCAATGCCTGCCCATCATCATCATCATCTTCTCCCCATCATCAATGCCTGCCCATTATCATCAATACCTGCCCATTATCATCATCTTCTCCCCATCATCATCAATGCCTCCCCATTATCAGCAATGCCTGCCCATCATCATCTTCTCCCCATCATCAATGCCTGCCCATTATCATCAATGCCTGCCCATTATCATCATCTTCTCCCCATCATCAATGCCTGCCCATTATCATCAATACCTGCCCATTATCATCATCTTCTCCCCATCATCATCAATGCCTGTCCATCATCATCATCATCTTCTCCCCATCATCAATGCCTGCCCATTATCATCAATACCTGCCCATTATCATCATCTTCTCCCCATCATCATCAATGCCTGCCACATCATCATCATCTCATTCTCCCCATCATCAATGCCTGCCCATTATCATCATCTTCTCCCCATCATCATCAATGCCTCCCCATTATCAGCAATGCCTGCCCATCATCATCTTCTCCCCATCATCAATGCCTGCCCATTATCATCAATGCCTGCCCATTATCATCATCTTCTCCCCATCATCAATGCCTGCCCATTATCATCAATACCTGCCCATTATCATCATCTTCTCCCCATCATCATCAATGCCTGTCCATCATCATCATCATCTTCTCCCCATCATCAATGCCTGCCCATTATCATCAATACCTGCCCATTATCATCATCTTCTCCCCATCATCATCAATGCCTGCCCATCATCATCATCTCTCTCCCCATCATCAATGCCTGCCCATTATCATCAATACCTGCCCATTATCATCATCTTCTCCCCATCATCATCAATGCCTGCCCATCATCATCATCTTCTCCCCATCATCAATGCCTGCCCATTATCATCAATACCTGCCCATTATCATCATCTTCTCCCCATCATCATCAATGCCTCCCCATTATCAGCAATGCCTGCCCATCATCATCTTCTCCCCATCATCAATGCCTGCCCATTATCATCAATGCCTGCCCATTATCATCATCTTCTCCCCATCATCAATGCCTGCCCATTATCATCAATACCTGCCCATTATCATCATCTTCTCCCCATCATCATCAATGCCTGCCCATCATCATCATCATCTTCTCCCCATCATCAATGCCTGCCCATTATCATCAATACCTGCCCATTATCATCATCTTCTCCCCATCATCATCAATGCCTCCCCATTATCAGCAATGCCTGCCCATCATCATCTTCTCCCCATCATCAATGCCTGCCCATTATCATCAATGCCTGCCCATTATCATCATCTTCTCCCCATCATCATCAATGCCTCCCCATTATCAGCAATTCCTGCCCATCATCACACACAGACAGCACATAAGCACTCTCTCACATACATACACACACACACACACACACACACACACACCGCACTACATAGACACAGACACACACAGAGACACGTCTTACCTGTCCAGCGTCCCCGCTCTCTGACACAGCCGGCCGCTGAATGATGACGTCATTCAGCGGCCGGCTGTGAGAGGAAGCGCCGGTGGAGCCGGAGCTGCAGCAGCGGAGGCACGGGAGAGGTAAGTATTGTGCCAGCTGATGCCGGGGCCCTGAGACTGCCGGAGCGCCTCCGCGGGCGTATGACACGCGCCGATGCGGCCCGGCCGCCTTGCCGGGTCTGGTATAGCTACACCGTGAATTTGCGTGGGAAGCATAGTGCGGTGTGTGGTACTCATCTTTTAGGCCATCTATACAAAGCTCACAGGTTTAAAAAAATAATTTTTTCTGCATCTTGCCTGTAGAATAATTGTGGGCATAGTAGCAGTCTGTGGTACTCATTCTATTAGGCCATCTATACAAAGCTTCCACCATCATTGAAAATACTAATATTTTTTGCTGCATCTTGCCTGTAGAATAATTGTGGGCATAGTAGCAGTCTGTGGTACTCATTGTATTAGGCCATCTATACAAAGCTCCACCAGAGTTGAAATACTCATAATTTTTTGCTTCATCTTGCCTGTAGAATAATTGTGGGCATAGTAGCAGTCTGTGGTACTCATTGTATTAGGCCATCTATACAAAGCTCCACGAGCGTTGAAATACTCATAATTTTTATCTGCATCTTGCCTGTAGAATAATTCTGGGCATAGTAGCAGTGTGTGGTGCTCATTGTAGTAGGCCATCTATACAATGCTACACCAGTTTGAAATACTCATAATTTTTTGCTGCATCTTGCCTGTAGAATAATTGTGGGCATAGTAGCAGTCTGTGGTACTCATTGTATTAGGCCATCTATACAAAGCTCACCCATGTTGAAATACTCATAATTTTTTGCTGCATCTTGCCTGTAGAATAATTGTGGGCATAGTAGCATCTGTGGTCTCATTGTAATAGGCCATCTATACAAAGCTCCACAGCATTAAAACAAAGAATTTTTATCTGCATCTTGCCTGGACAATAATTTGGGCATAGTAGCAGTCTGTGGTACTCATTCTATTAGGCCATCTATACAAAGTCCAGCAGCGTTAAATACCAAGATTTTCTCATCTTGCCTGGACATAATTTTGGCATAGTAGCAGTCTGTGGTACTCATTGTAATAGGCCATCTATCAAAGCTCCACCAGTGTGAAATACTCATAATTTTTTGCTGCATCTTGCCTGTAGACTAATTGTGGGCATAGTAGCAGTCTGTGGTACTCATTGTATTAGGCCATCTATACAAAGCTCCACCAGCTTTGAAAAACTCATAATTTTTGCTGCATCTTGCCTGTAGAAATAATTGTGGGCATAGTAGCAGTGTGTGGTACTCATTCTATTTAGGCCATCTATACAAAGCTCCACCAGCGTTAAAAAAAAAGAATTTTTATTCTGCATCTTGCCTGTAGAATAATTGTGGGCATAGTAGCAGTTGTGGTACTCATTGTATTAGGCCATCTATACAAAGCTCACCAAGTTGAAATACTCATAATTTTTTTGCTGCATCTTGCCTGTAGAATAATTTTTGGGCATAGTAGCAGTTGTGGTACTCACTTATTAGGCCATCTATACAAAGCTCCACCAGCGTTAAAAAAAAATGAATTTTTATCTGCATCTTGCCTGTAGAATAATTGTGGGCATAGTTAGCAGTCTGTGGTACTCATTCTATTAGGCCATCTATACAAAGCTCCACCAGAGTTAAAATACTCATAGATTTTTAGCTGCATCTTGCCTGTAGAATAATTGTGGCATAGTAGCAGTCTGTGGTACTCATTGTATTAGGCCATCTATACAAAGCTCCACAGGCTTAAAATTAATTTTTCTGCCACTGCCTGACAAGAATTTGGGCATGAGTAGTTGTGGTACTCATTCTATTAGGCCATCTATACAAAGCTCCACATGTTAAATACATAAATAATTTTTATCTGCATCTGCCTGGAATTTATGGGCATAGTGCAGTTGTGGTACTCATTCTATTAGGCCATCTATACAAAGCTCCCAGTTACAAATAATCATATTTCTATCTGCATCTGCCTGTAGACATAATTGTGGGCCATAGTAGCATCTGTGGTACTCATTTATTAGGCCCATCTATACAAAGCTCCACCAGGTTGAAATCATCATATTTTTTGCTGCATCTTGCCTGTAGATAATTTGGGCCATAGTAGCAGTCTGTGGTACTCATTGATTAGCCATCTATCAAAGCTCCACCAGCTTAAAATACTACATTTTATCTGCATCTTGCCTGCAATAATTTGTGGGCATAGTAGCAGTCTGTGGTACTCATTGTATTAGGCCATCTATACAAAGCCCAGCGTTAAAAAAAAAGAATTTTCTGCATCTTGCCTGGAATAATTTGGGCATAGTAGCAGTCTGTGGTACTCATTCTATTAGGCCATCTATACAAAGTCCAGCAGCGTTAAAAAAAAATAATTTTTATCTGCATCTTGCCTGAAATAATTTGGCATAGTAGCAGTCTGTGGTACTCATTGTTTAGGCCATCTATACAAAGCTCACCAGGTTAAAACCAAGATTTTTTCTGCATCTTGCCTGTAGAATAATTGTGGGCATAGTAGCAGTTGTGGTACTCATTGTATTAGGCCATCTATACAAAGCTCCACCAGCGTTAAAACAAAATTTTTTCTGCATCTTGCCTGGACAATAATTTGGGCATAGTAGCAGTTGTGGTACTCATTTTTAGGCCATCTATACAAAGCTCCACAAGTTAAAAAAAAAAATTTTTATCTGCATCTTGCCTGTGAAATAATTGTGGGCATAGTAGCAGTCTGTGGTACTCATTGTATTAGGCCATCTATACAAAGCTCCACCAGCTTTGAAATATCATAATTTTTACTGCATCTTGCCTGTAGAATAATTGTGGCATAGTAGCAGTGTGGGTACTCATTTTTAGGCCATCTATACAAAGCTCCACAAGTTTTAAAAAAAAATTTTTTCTGCATCTTGCCTGTAAATAATTGTGGGCATAGTAGCAGTCTGTGGTACTCATTTATTAGGCCATCTATACAAAGTCCAGCTTAAAAAAAAAGAATTTTTATCTGCATCTTGCCTGGAATAATTTTGGGCATAGTAGCAGTCTGTGGTACTCATTGTTTTAGGTCATCTATACAAAGCTCCACCAGCGTTCAAATACTAAGATTTTTTTGCAGCCATCGTTTTTTGTGCAAACAACTCTAGATTTGTCAATTAGGTAACCACCAAAATGATTGGCAAAAGGCCTTCTGCTGGTGTAAAGGGGAATAGGCATGTTGTGAAGGGAAAATTTTTTGTATCCGTGGGGTAGGTGTTAAAGCAACAGTAACATCTGCAGAAGAAAGACCATCTTCCAGCCAAACTAAGATGTCTACTTCTTTTAGTGGACAATGTGGTACGATCCCTTTCTTACGGGCACGCCCATTGCTACAAATTCCAGATGAGACACAAAAAAAAGGTGCTTCAACAGATATCAAGTGTTCCTTCAAGTCGGCTCTCCACCTCAACTTCAACATCACAAAAACTCCAGTCCTCAGAGGTGTCACCCCAATCGCACTTGCTTCCTCACAGCTCCCAAGTCTCCAACTGCCCGTCTGAGTATGGGGTATTTAGCTGGAATCAAAGTGGTGGTCTCCACAGCTTCTGTGAATCCAGATGAGAAAATGATCTGCACTGATGCCAGAATGTTTATGAGTCGGATCCAGGACCAGATGAAGAAGGTTCTGAGCATAATGTAGACCCTCGTTCCCAAACTGTAACTCCTGTTGGTGGAGAGAATGAGGAAGACGATGATGAGACTCAAATACCTGATTTGAGGACAACTTCAGTTTTGTGTCAGGGCAGGAAGAGGTTGGCTCTGAGGACGACGGGTGTGAGAACACACAGGGTGATGATGACGAGGTTGCAGATCCCACTTACTGTCAACCCACAGTCAGACAGTCGATGAGGTCAGCAGAGGAGGTGGAGGAGGATTCGAGTGACGACGAGGTCAGGGTGCACCTTCCTGGACAGAGACGTAGTACTGGAAGCACGTCACAACTGCATCCTCAACCACAACTCTGCCTCTGACCACAAGTCAAGGTGGCTCTTCAGGTCGCATGGGTTCTAAGCCTTGCATAGCCTGGGCATTTTTTAACATCGATAAGGATGACCCAACTCGTGTTATCTGTAACATTTGTGACCAAAAGCTAAGTAGAGGACAAAAAATCCATAGTTTGAGTACTTCATGCATGACCGTCACATGGATATGAAGCATAAGTTGCAGTAGCAAGCTCACTGTGCTACAATGGGCCTAGCGGGCCGGCCCAACCACCGTCTGCCCCATCTTGTGCATCCGCGACCGCGGCCTCTTCATCCTCTGTGACTGGGGGAACAGCAATCAGACCTGTTTTGAGACTCAGACCTGGCACCTCTTTACCCGCAACAGCCAGTCTGATTGGCAGGTCATCAGTTCATTTGGAAGTGGAAACACCAGCTGGTGTTGAGCGCTCTCCGACATCGAGAGCACCACCTTTGGATCAAGGCAACCTAACTTTTGCGCCTGCATCTTCCTCACAGACCGACAGTTGTCCGGGGACACCCTACTCAACCCCATCTACGCACAACAGCCAGCCCTCGGTCCCTCAGATGTGGACAAGTAAAAGACCATTTCCTCCTAGCCATGAGAAAGCTAAGAGATTGAATTTCACTATCTGCAAGCTCTTGGCTACAGAAATGCTGCCTTTCCGCCTTGTGGACACAGAGGATTTTCGAGACCTTATGTCCGTCGCAGTGCCCCAGTACCAGATGCCCAGTCGGCACTACTTCTCAAAGAAAGGTGTGCCTGCGCTCCACCAGCATGTCACACACAACATCACCGCTTCTTTGAGAAACTCAGTGTGTGACAGGGTGCATTTCACCACAGACACTTGGATGAGTAGGCATGGCGTTACATGTCGCTGACTGGGCACTGGGTAACTATGGTGACAGCAGGACAAGGGGCTGCTGTCCAAGTCTTGCCATCCCCACGAGTTGTGCATCAATCCTCTTTATCTCGAAGTTCCTCCACTGCTTCTGCCTCCTCAACCTCCTCTCGGTCCTCCACCTGCACCCAAAGCCTGTCTGGTCATGCCACGGGCTTTCTAACTGCGCAAGGGATCCTGCACACCTCCTTGCTATGCTGGCAAGAAGGGCTCAACGTAATCAGGCGGTTTTTACGTTGAAATGTCTGGGAAATGTGAGTCACACAGCTGAGGTGTTGTGGTCAGCTCTAGAGAACCAGTTTCATGAATGGTTTTCTCCACTGGACCTGCAACCAGGGAATGCCGTGTGCGACAATGCCGCAAACCTGGGTGCGGCCCTTCGCCGGGGCAATGTCACACACGTGCCTTGTATGGATCACGTGTTGAACCTGGTTGTCCAGCAATTTTTAGCCCACTATCCCGGACTACATGGCCTTCTGCAGAGGGCACGGTCGCTGTGTGCTCACTTCCGCCGTTCGCATCCCACAGCTCAACGACTTACATCTCTACAGAAGTCTTGGGCCTGCCACTTCACCGGCTAAAATGCGATGTGCTAACACAGTGGAATTCAACTCTGCACATGTTGCAGCGACTGTGGCAGCACCGACAAGCCCTGGTACAATACGTTCTGAATTATAGCCTGGGCCAACGAGATCCAGAGGTGGGGCAAATCACGCTGGAGGAGTGGTCTCAGATCGGGGACCTATGCACCCTTCTGCACAGTTTTGAAATGGCCACGAAGATGTTTAGTGCTGACGATGCCATTATCAGCATGACTATTCTGGTGATTTACATGCTGGAGCAGATGTTAAACAGAATTCGGAGTCAGGTGGTGGAACAAGAGGAGGAGGAGGAAGTAGAGGAGGAGGAATTGTATGCGGAAGGGCTAACATCTGCAAGGTCCAGACAGGCGGCAGCACCAAGGTGGCTGGCATGGGAGGGTGGGGGAGAGGGATTAACCAGGGCGCATGGTAGCAGCCAAACTAGTGAGGAAGGTGCAGGAGCCCAGGAAGAAGTGGAGGACGAACTGGCGATGGGCATGGAAGACTCATCAGATGAGGGAGACCTTGATCACATTTCTGTTGTGCGAGGTTGGGGGAGAGGGCAGAGGAAGGAGGCATGATTCGTACCTCGCCACCAACGCAACAGGGACTTGGTGCTCCTGGATGCGCAAGACACATGAGTGCCTTCTTGCTGCACTACCTGCAACATGACCCTCGAATTGTCAGAATTCGAAATAATCCTGACTACTGGGTAGCCACACTGTTATATCCCCGGTACAAAAGTAAATTTGCCGAAATAATTCCTGCCATAGAAAGGGATTCACGCATGCAGGAGTATCAGCAGAGACTGTTGCAGAATCTTACATGTGCTTTTCCACAAAACACCAGTGGTGCACGTAGTGAATCTCACAGTTCTAACTTGCCAACCGTGGGACTGTCGAGTCTTCAGCACTCAAACCGTAACAGAAATACAGTATCTGCTGGTGTTAACAGCAATTTTGCGGAATCCTTTCACCAGTTTTTTAGCCCATCCTTTGCAAGGCCACAGGAGATAAAAAAGTCAGACACATAGTCAACGCCTAGAGACGATGGTACAGGAGTATCTCCAACTGAACATCGAAGCCATGACTGTGTCACTGGACCCTTGCTCTTTTTGGGCTTCCAATCTGGATAAATGGCCAGAGCTCGCCACTCACGCCTTGGAGATCTTGTGATGCCCCGCAGCCAGCGTTCTCTCTGAACATGTGTTCAGCGCTGCCGGTGGTGTGCTGACAGATAAGCGCACGCTGCTGTCCACTGAGAATGTAGACAGACTCACGTTCATAAAGATGAACAAATCATGGATCCGCAAGGGCTTTTCTACCCCTGTGTCATCCTGGGGAGAGTAAAAGCTTGAGGATTTGGTAAAATCACCTCACTAACCGTTTTAAGCTTTCAAATTGCTAATCATTTTTAGCTGCATCTAGGCCGGAAAATAATTTTGGGCCTGTAGCAGTGTATGTTACTCATTCTAATAGGCCATCTATACTAAGCTCCACCAGCTTTCAAATTAATAATAATTTTTAGCTGCATCTTGCCTGTAGAATAATTTTGGGCCTGTAGCAGTGTGTGGTACTCATTCTATTAGGCCATCTATACTAAGCTCCACCAGCTTTCAAATTAATAATATTTTTTAGCTGCATCTTGCCTGGAAAATAACTTTGGGCCTGTAGCAGCGTGTGGTACTCATTCTATTAGGCCATCTATACTAAGCTCCACCAGCTTTCAAATTAATAATAATTTTTATCTGCATCTTGCCTGAACAATAATTTTGGGCCTGTAGCAGTGTGTGGTACTCTTTCTATTAGACCATCTATACTAAGCTCCACCAGCTTTCAAATTAATAATAATTTTTAGCTGCATCTTGCCGGGACAATAATTTTGGGCCTGTAGCAGTGTGTGGTACTCATTCTATTAGGCCATCTATAATAAGCTCCACCAGCTTTCAAATTAATAATAATTTTTGTTCTCTCTGATCGTGTGTTCAGCGCTGATGGTGGTGTGCTGAGTCTGACAGATAAGCGCACGTGGCTGTCCACTGAGAATGTAGTAAGACTCACGTTCATAAAGATGAACAAATCATGGATCCGCAAGGACTTTTCTACCACTGTGTCATCCTGGGGATAGTAAAAGCTTGAGGATTTGGTAAAATCACCTCACCAACCGTTTTAAGCAACTCTGGGGCAATTGATGCTACTTAAGTGTTGTCTGTGCCCCAAATTTTTTGGAAAAAATGGAGACTCTTTTTAGTCCCCTTGCTGTGTTTTACGTGACGTTGGCATCGTCAATTACACCTGTTAACCGTAAGAAACTACATACACTATGGCTTGGGGTAACACAGATGGTTGAGTGTGAAGAATAGAGCTGTTTACTCATACTATAGCCTGGGAATCAGAGGTCTGCTCCAAAGCTTGAGTGTCTGCTAGTCAGCGGAGTAGCCACCGGCTGTAGATCTAATTACAAATTTTTAACAGCATCTAACCCAGACAATAATTTTGGGCCTAGTAGCAGTGTCTGCTAGTCAGCGGAGTAGCCATCGGCTGTAGATCTAATTACAAATTTTTAACTGCATCTAGCCCAGACAATAATTTTGGGCCTAGTAGCAGTGTCTGCTAGTCAGCGGATTAACCCAGCTGTTAAGCAAGCTACACCACCTGTACTTTAGACACTTAATTTTTTCAAAGGAAATGCTTCGGGCCCCCGTGACTCTCAGTGAAGAACATCGGGAAGGCACCCCAAGGCACAGGGGCTGTGACTGGCGGTAGGACGCCTTGCGGTGGACCGCCAAGCTCGATCCTTATAAAAGCTTTTTAACTGCAGCAGCTTTACTGGACTCTACTGGAGCTGGCATTACCTCAGCTGCTGGCATGAAACTTGCCCTCCAATAGATCCTTGTAAAAGGATTTATAGTGTACTTATTCAAATTAGAGAGACAATTTAAATTAAAAAGATTAGACCTGCCTCCACCGCAGGGGGGCTCGGTCGACCCACCAGCGGACAGGCACTAGTATTGGGAGAGGGGGCTGACCGTCAGGGTCCACCGCAGCTCTGGCACAAACCGGCGACACGCAGGTCGCACGGGCAGGAATGGACTGGCCGTGTCGGCTTCACACTTTTTTGGTTTTAGAAGGGCATGACATGCCTATATCTGTGTGTTCCCCTCCTTTTACTCCTCCACCTCTTTTCTTTTCGCATGACTATATGTACTTGTCACTTTTCCATGTGTTAGTTGTGTCTTGTGAGCAATTTGTCAGCTTTGGACACCTTTGAAGTGTTTTCTATGTTGTTTTCTATGTGTTTCTATGTGTTTTGGTTTGCCTGCCATTGGTTTTAATGGTATTCGACGGTGTTCGACGAATAGTTCGACGAACAGTTCGTTGAACACACGGCTGTTCGGCGAACCGAACCGAACTCGAACACTACGGGGGTGGCTCATTACCAGTGGGGAGTTGTACCATTCAGGCTGCTTGCTAACATTGAATGGAGTGAAGTACATGCAGGGTGGATCAGTTCAGAAGTTGAATGATTTCATTACCATTAGGATATATTGCAGCAGAAAAGACAGCCAGCAGAGGTGGGAGTTGTACCATTCAGGCTGCTTGCTAACATTGAATGGAGTGAAATACATGCAGGGTGGATCAGTTCAGAAGTTGAATGATTTCATTGCCACATCTTCTCCAGTAGTTCTTTGAAGCCCTGGTATTTCTCCAGCTTCTCACATTCGTTCTTTCTGATGTTGCTGTCACTTGGCACTGCCATATCTATTATCATTGCTGTCTTCTGATCCTTGTCTACTATCACAATGTCTGGTTAGTTAACAAACACCTGCTTAACCATCTGGATCTTGAAGTCCCACAGGATTTTAGCCCTTTCATTCTCAACCACTTTCTCTAGGGTCTCCCAACCTGGACTTAGGGGGACTTAGCCCATATGCTGTGCAGATGTTCCTGTATACAATTTCCGCTACTTGGTTGTGGCATTCGGTATACGCTGTTCCTACTTGCATTTTGCATCATTATGTGTTGGACTGTTTCTGAGGTTTTTTTGCATAGTCTGCACCTTGGGTTTTGTCTTTTGTGGTATATTCCTGCTTCTATGGATCTGGTACTTAGTGCTTGCTCTTGTGACACAATGGTTAGTGCCTCTGTGCTGTCTCGGAGTCCAGCTTTCTCCAGCCATTGGCAGGATTTCTTCATGTCAGCCACCCCCATTATCTGTTGATAGTACATCCCATGCAGCATCTAGTCTTGCCATGCCGCTTCATGTTCCTGTTCTTCCTTCCAGATCTGTTGTTGCTGTATGTATGTATATATATATATATATACACTGCTCAAAAAAAATAAAGGGAACACTTAAACAACAGAATATAACTTCAAGTAAATCAAACTTCTGTGAAATCAAACTGTCCACTTAGGAAGCAACGCTGATTGACAATCAATTTCACATGCTGTAATGCACATGGAATAGACAACAGATGGAAATTATTGGCAATTATCAAGACACACTCAATAAAGGAGTGGTTCTGCAGTTGGGGACCACAGACCACGTCTCAGTATCAATGCTTTCTGGCTGATGTTTTGGTCACTTTTGAAAGTTGGTTGTGCCTTCACACTCGTGGTAGCATGAGACGGACTCTAAAACCCACACAAGTGGCTCAGGTAGTGCTGCTTATTCAGGATGGCACATCAATGCGAGCTGTGGGAAGAAGGTTTGCTGTGTCTGTCAACGTATTGTCAAGAGGCTGGAGGCACTACCAGGAGACAGGCCAGTACACCAGGAGACGTGGGGGGGCCATAGTAGGGCAACAACCCAGCAGCAGGACCACTACCTCCACCTTTGTGCAAGGAGGAACAGAAGGAGCACTGCCAGAGCCCTGCAAAATAACCTCCAGCAGGCCACAAATGTGCATGTGTCTGCACAAACGGTTAGAAACTGACTCCATGAGGATGGTCTGAGTGCATGACGTCCACAGATGGGGTTGTGCTCACAGCCCAACACTGTGAAGGACACTTGGCATTTGCCACAGAACATCAGGATTGGCAAATTCGCCACTGGCAGATGAAAGCAGGTTCACACTGAACACATGTGACAGACGTGACAGAGTCTGGAGACATCGTGGAGAGCGATCTGCTGCCTGCAACATCCTTCAGCATGACTAGTTTGGCAGTGGGTCAGTAATGGTGTGGGGTGGCATTTCTTTGGAGGGCCGCACAGCCCTCCATGTGCTCGCCAGAGGTAGCCTGACTGCCATTAGGTACCGAGATGAGATCCTCAGACCCCTTGTGAGACCATATGTTGATGCAGTTGGCCCTGGGTTCCTCCTAATGCAGGACAATGACAGACTTCATGTGGCTGGAGTGTGTCAGAAGTTCCTGCAAGATGAAGGCATTGAATCTATGGACTGGCCCGCCCGTTCCCCAGACCTGAATCCAATTGAGTACATCTGGGACATCATGTCTCACTCCATCCACCAACGTCACGTTGCACCACAGACTGTCCAGGAATTGGCGGATGCTTTAGTCCAGGTCTGGGAGGAGATCCTTCAGGAGATCATCCGCCGCTCATCAGGAGCTGGCCCAGGCATTGTAGGGAGGTCATACAGGCACAGGGAGGTCATACAGGCACGTGGGGGCCACACACACTACTGAGCATCATTTTGACTTGTTTTAAGGACATTACATTCCACTTTAATTTAGTGGGTGACTCCAAATCCAGGTGTCTATTGGTTAAAAAATTTGATTTCCATTGATGATTTTTGTGTGATTTTGTTGTCAGCACATTCAACTTTGCACAGAACAAAGTATTCAATGAGAATATTTCATTCATGCAGATCTAGGATGTGTTATTTGAGTGTTCCCTTTATTTTTATGAGCAGTGCATATATATTTTCTTTGCCTAAATTACAAAGGAAATCTGTCATCCTTAACTTTAGGCCTTTTGAGTTCATTTAATATTCAGCTTTTTTATCCACGGGTGGCCAAATTTTTACATGCCACTGTAAGTGATAACTTATTGACCGTGGCGGTCTAACTGCTGTGATCTGGCTGATTGGTTGAATGTGGAGGTATCCCCATTAGATTGGAGAGACATGTTCAACTCGATCACTGATCTATTAATTCCCTAAGAGGACTGCACTTGGATTTTTTCTGGCAGTCTCAAAGAAGATAAAATGAGCTGCAGTCAGACATCTGACCTGCAGCTCCATTTTAAAATGGAGATAAAAGTGCCTTGTCGTGAATAAAAATTCCCATTCTTCTGAAAAGTATGGTTTTCAATGGTCACACTGCATCGATCAGTAAGTTACCACCGATCCTGTGGATTCCGTGGATTGGTGATAACTTATTTTCACCAAAGAACCCCTAATTGTACATCACAGTTATGGTGTGCGCATAGTAGATGCGCAGGAGCCAACCATATTGTTCAGTTGACTCTAAAATATAAAGGGGATAGTGTCTAACAGTTATTTGCATATTGCTGTAGCGTGGGCCCCTAGAATAAATTTTTTCTGTTGGCCCCACAGAACCATGTCCGACTATGTTTTAAGCTACATAGTCTCTCTAAGCACTCCACTATTCAGTTGATGGATCTCTAAGCACTCCACTGTTCGTTGATGATCTCTAAGCACTATACTATTAGGATGAATCTCTAGCACTTCCCTGTTCAGTTGAAGGATCTCTAAGCACTCCACTGTTCAGTTGATGGATCTCTAAGCACTCCACTTTCAGTTGATGGATCTCTAAGCCTCCACTGTTCAGTTGATGGATCTCTAAGCACTCTCCACTGTTCAGTTGATGGATCTCTAAGCACTCCACTGTTCAGTGATGGATCTCTAAGCACTACTCTGTTCAGTTGATGGATCTCTAAGCACTCCACTATTCTGTTGATGAATTTGACTCAGACTGAGTTCTGGTGAGCTGTGAGCAAAGGCTTCACTGATGTAATTCACATGTGCTTCTCTCATAACAGCATTAACCTCAATACATAGGGCTACCTATGTTCTTTGGGGATCTGCTCCGGGGCAGATAGCTTTCCTCTTTCTATCTTTAGGTGTAGTTAATCTCTCAGGCTGTGAGAGGCGTCTAGGACCAACGTAGGAACACTCCACGGCTGCCTTTAGTTGTGGTGGTTAGTCAGGGTACTGCAATCCAATAGATTCCAACCTCTCTGGTGTATTGCCGTTTTTGCCTGCTCTCCTCAGCTACCGAAACATAACATAGATGCCTCATCCGTTGGTGCTGGAGCAGTCCTCTTCCAAAAGGATGCTCAAGGTCGGAAGCATCCTTGCTTCTTCTTTTCCAAGACCTTCACACCAGCAGAGAGGAATTTTTCCACTGGGGACAGGGAGTTACTAGCCATGAAGTTGGCCTTTTCCGAGTGGAGACATCTCCTGGAGGGATCTCGTTTTCCCTTTCAAGTTTTTACTGATCACAAAACTTGGTTTATTTACAGACTGCCCAGCGGCTAAATTCTTGCCAGGCCAGATGGTCCTTGTTTTTCTCTCCCCGTTCCATTTCACCCTCCATTTCCTCTCCGGTGAGAAGAACATTCGTGCCGACGCTCTGTCTCGCTCCGTGGTGTCCTCTGAAGAGGTGGAGGAGGAGCCTTGGCTGATTGTCCCCACAGAGAGCCTAAGAACAGTGGCCCCGGTTTCGCTTGAGTCTGTGCCTCCAGGCAAGACTTTTGTGCCCACCAATTTGCAACCGGAGGTGCTCTCTTGGGCACATTCGTCCAGGGTGGGTGGACATTTTGGGACAAAGAGGACATCTGAGTTGCTGGCGAGGACATACTGGTGGCCACATATGGTCAGGGAATACGTTCAGGCGTGCGTCTCCTGTGCCAAGAATAAGTCCCCTCGACAACGGCCAGCTGGGTTACTTTTCCCTCTACCGGTGGCAGACAGGCCTTGAGAGATGGTCGGGATGGATTTTGTGGTGGATTTACCCAAGTCTCGGGGCTGCACCATCATCTGGGTGATAACCGACCACTTCTCCAAAATGGTACACTTGGTGCCGTTACCACGGTTACCGTCTGCACGGGCCTTGGCAGCATTATTCATTAGGCATATTTTCCACCTACACGGTATGCCAGACAAAATTGTCAGTGATCGAGGTCCCCAGTTTGCGTCTCGGTTCTGGAGAGAGCTGTGTCGTTTACTCAGCATTGAGTTGAATCTCTCCTCTACATACCATCCCGAGACGAATGGTTTGGTAGAGAGGGCCAACCAGACCTTGGTCACATATTTGCGACATTTTGTCTCTGCCAGGCAGGATGACTGGGCATCCTCCCTACCGTGGGCTGAGTTCGCTCAAAATAATGCTGTGGCTGACTCCACCGGACAGACCCCATTCCTCCTGAACTACGGTCAGCATCCGCGGGTACCAGTGCCCATGCCCGTGTCTTCCGCCGATTCCAGGGAGGCAGACTGGGCTGTGGAGGGACGGGACATTTGGCCAGGATGCCATTCAGGCCTCCAAAGAGAGGATGAGGTCACGTGGTCAGGGCTTGGCTGAAATAAGCCCCTAGAATACCGGCTTCTCCGGTGAGGAGATTGCTTGATTGCGTTGCTGTCTGCATGATCACAGACTACTATCCGCACAGCAGTTATCTGTGTATCCCTGTGGGGTTAACAGGACACAGTACCTATCTCTGTGTCTTTAACTCAGCGACTCTGTGGTGTAACAGAGTTCGCTTATATCGCCATATAGCGCTGCGGCATGCCCGCTAGCGGCTCTGTGGATTAACAGAGTTCTCATTAACTGGCACAGCGCGCTACGGCGTTTATTTTAGCGACTCTGTGGGATAACAGAGTTCGCTACTTACGCCATTTTTCTAGCAGCAGGCTCTGCCTGCACGGTGAACCCCGGGCTGCGAACGCACCTCTCTACATCTTATATTTGGTGCGTTCCGCAGACCCTAACAGTGAGAATGCCAGTTCATTTTCCCATGCTCAAGAGTTCAGCACAGGTCAGGCTGTGAGGGAGCGCAGCATCAGTGACATCACCACTAGTCACTGAAGCTCCGCTCCCTGCATCTCATTTAATCACCAGTGGTTTACAGCCGGGACAGTCGCATCTGATGCAACCGTCCTAGTTGTAAATTGTATAACCCCCAGATATTGATGGATTACAGCATGGGACAGAACGATGGACAGGTATGGTATATTGTTGCTTTATTATTTTAAGTTTATTACAGGAGATTGAGGGCCTTGGGGAATTATCAGAGGATGTATGTATGGTTTAATTTAGACTAATAAAGGAGTCTGTGTCTTTATTTCAATAAAATAACATTTTTCAGGGTGTCTGTGTTTTATTTACTGTTTGAGTATTAGATTAGTAATGGGGGTGTCTAATTAATGCATCTTCATTACTAACCCCCCCAACTATTACCCCATATGTTGCCACTACAGGGCAGTGGGAAGAGCAAGGCAATGTGCCAGAATTGGTTTATCTTACAGATGCACCATTTCTGGGGCGGCTGAGAGCTGGTATTTGTAGCCAGTGAGGCCACTATCCATGACCCCTTCCTAGGCTATAAATATCAGTTCTCAGCTGTCTGCATAGCTATTGTTGGCTATAAATTATAGAGGGACCCCACGCCATTTTTTTCTGTGAAATAATCATTTATTAATTAAATACATGTCCATAATTTTGCACACACACGCTACTAATTGAATTTGTCACTGACCTGTATACCGTATATACTCGAGTATAAGCCGACCCGAGTATAAGCCGACCCCCTAGTTTTGCCACAAAAAACTGGGAAAACTTACTGACTTGAGTATAAGTCTAGGGTGGAAAATGAGATTATGCCCTATATGCTGCCCATGTATTATGCCCCAATCCATAGATTGTGCCCAATACCATATTATGCCCATGATGCCCCATAGATTGTGCCCATATGATCCATAGATTATGCCCCCATAGATGCTCCATAGATTGTGCCCCATAGATGATCCATAGATTATGCCCCCATAGATGCTCCATAGATAGTGCCCCATAGATGCTCCATAGATTGTGCCCCCATAGATTATTCCCCCATAGATGCTCCATAGATTATGCCCCCATAGATTATGCCCCCATAGATTATGCCCCCATAGATTATTCCCCCATAGATTATGCCCCCATAGATTATTCCCATAGATGCTCCATAGATTATGCCCCCATAGATTATTCCCCCATAGATTATGCCCCATAGATTATGCCCCCATGTATTATGCCCCCATAGATTATTCCCCCATAGATTATTCCCCCATAGATTATGCCCCCATAGATTATGCCCCCATGTATTATGCCCCCATAAATTATTCCCCCATAGATTATGCCCCCATAGATTATGCCCCCATGTATTATGCCCCATAGATTATTCCCCATAGATTATTCTCCCATGGATTATGCCCATAGATATGCCCCCATAGATTATGCCCCCATAGATTATTCCCCCATAGATGCTCCATAGTATAGGCCTCAATTGCTGCTGCAACCGAAAAAAAAAAAAAGACATACTCATCTCTCGTCGCTGAGGGCCAGGTGCCGGTGTCCTGAGCAGGCGGGACACCGGCGCGCTATGGGGGACAGGTGCCGGTGTCACCGCTCGCTCAGGGCCCTGGCACCTGAGAGATTTACCTGTCACCCGGTCCACCGCTGAGCGCCGATGTCTTCCGGGTCCTCCAGCAGTCAATGATCAGGCAGAGGGCGCTGCACACAGTAACTACGTCATCGCGCCCTCTACCTGAACATCGCAGCAAGAGGACCCGAGGACACAGCAGAACGGGACAGGTAAATATTGCTTATACTTACCCTTCCGCCGGCGCGTCTCTGCCCTGCTCTTCTCCCACGGTCCCGGCGCCTGTGTTCAGCGGTCACGTGTTACCGCTCATTAAAGTCATGAATATGTGCATATTCATGACTTTAATGAGTGGTACCACTGATGGCTGAATACTGGCGCCTGGACCATGGGAGAAGAGCAGGGGCTGCAGAGACCGGGCCGGTGGAGGGGTGAGTATACAGGACAGCTGAGCTTCCCCTCCTCCGCCGACCCCCTGGTATATGACTCGAATATAAGCCGAGAGGGGGACTTTCAGCCCTAAAAAATGGGCTGAAAATCACGGCTTATATTCGAGTATATGCGGTGTATATATATATATATATATATATATATATATATTTACAGTACAAATTAAAAGTTTGGACACACCTTCTCATTCAAAGATTTTTCTGTATTTTCATGACTATGAAAATTGTACATTCACACTGAAGGCATCAAAACTATGAATTAACACATGTGGAATTATATACTTAACAAAAAAGTGTGAAGAAACTGAAAATATGTCTTATATTCTAGGTTCTTCAAAGTAGACGCCTTTTGCTTTGATTACTGCTTTACACACTCTTGGTATTCTCTTGATGGCTATTTTCCATGAAGGCCTGCTGCACAAAGTCTCCTCTTAACAGTTGTAGAGATGTGTCTGCTGCTAGAACTCTGTGTGGTATTGACCTGGTCTCTATTCTGAGCTGCTGTTAACCTGCGATTTCTGAGGCTGGTGACTCGGATAAACTTATCCTCAGAAGCAGAGGTGACTCTTGGTCTTCCTTTCCTGGGGCAGTCCTCATGTGAGCCAGTTTCTTTGTAGCACTTGATGGTTTTTGCAACTGCACTTGGGGACACTTTCAAAGGTGTGTCCAAACTTTTGGTCTGTACTGTATATAATCATCTTTTACATTTTAAGAATTAAAAAATGGAAAATGGGGCGATACAAAAGTTTGGGCACCCTACATGGTTAGTATCTATTAGCACCCCTTTTTACAAGTATCACAGCTTGTAAATGCTTTATTCATCCATTCTTCCTTGGAAAATTCTTCCAGTTCTGTGAGATTCCTGGGTTGTCTTGCATGCACTGCTATTTAGAGGTCTAGTCACAGATTTTCAATAATGTTCAGGGGACTGTGAGGATCACTGTAAAACCTTCAGCTTGTACCATTTGAGGTATTCTATTGTGGATTTGGATGTGTGTTTAAGATCATAATCCATTTGTAGAAGCCATCCTCTTTTCAACTTCAGCTTTTTTTCCAGTTGGTGTTATGTTTGCATCAAGAATTTGTTGAAATTTCATTGAATCCATTCTTCTCTCTGCCTGTGAAATGTTCCCTGTGCCATTGGCTGCAACACAACCACAAAGCATGATTGATCAACCCCCATGCTTAATGTTTGGCGAGATGTTCTTTTCCTGATATTCTGTGCCCTTTTTTCTCCACTTTTCTATCTTTGATCATTGTAACCAAAGAGTTCCATTTTAACCTCATCAATCGCCAGGACTTATTTCCAAACAGCATCAGGCTTATTTAAATGTTCTTTTTCATATATCTGATGATAAATTTAATTATTTAAATGTTCTTTTTCATATATCTGATGATAAATTTAATGATGTTCACACATGAGAGGTTTTCTTCTGATGACTCTTCCAGAAGGTCATGTTTGTGCAGGTGGCTCTGATCAGTTCAACAATGTACCAAAACTCCATAGTTTGTTAAATATTTCTAATAGTCTTTTGCAGTCAAACAGGGGTTCTGATATGTCTCTCTAGCAATCCTATGTGCAGTAGGGTTGAGCATTCCGATACTGCAAATATCGGGTATCGGCCGATATTAGCTGTATCGGAATTCCGATTCCGAGTTCCGATATTTTCGTCTTATCGGATACCGGAATCGGGATTGTCACTGTCACTGTCAGTGTCCGTCGGTCGGGTCTGTCAGGAGTCAGCGGCACTTACCTGGCAGAAGATCTCCGGCGGTCACGTCCTGGACTGCTTCATGGCCGCCATCTTCTTTCCCCGGCGGTCACATGCAGTTTCTCGCGATAACTGCAGTGACTGCTGGGTAATCGCGGCCGTAAAGCAGTCAGTCCGATGACGTCACCGCCGGGGAAGCAGGTAATCAGCTGTGCTGCGTCGCGATGACAGGCTCTGCCTGTCATTGCGATGTAGCAGAGCTGGATCGTCGTGGGACTATCGTTATGGACTGCGTCGGACAGGTGGTATACTGTTGGTTTGTTTTTTTTTCTTTTTTTACAGGAGATCGATGGCGTCGCAGGAATGAGAGAGTAATAAAAGTAATGAAAACTGTGTTGTCTCTTTTATTTCATTAAAATACTTTTTTCTTGCTTTGTCTTTTTTTTATGCATTTAATAACTTTGGGATTAATAATGGATCGGTGTCTTATTGACACCTCTCCATTATTAACCGGGCTTATTGTCACCGTGCAATCAACGGTGACAATAACCCCTTATTACCCCGCTTGCCACCGCTACAGGGCAAGTGGGAAGAGCCGGGTAAAGTGCCACAATTGGCACATCTTTTGATGCGCCAAATGTGGGGCTGCTGTAGCCTGGTATTATCAGGCTGTTGAGGGCCAAAATCCATGGGCCTTGACAGTCTTTTAATACCAGGCCGCAGCAGTCTGCATTTTACTTGGCTGGTTAACAAAAATAGGGGGGATCCCCACGCCGTTTTTTTTTCGAGGGGATCCCCTATTTTTGTTAACCAGCCAAGCTAAGCAGACTGCTGTGGCCTGGTATTATCAGGCTTGCAAGGTCCATGGATATTGGATCCTTACCAGCCTGAAAAACCAGGCCTCAGCGGTCTGCTTCATCTGGCTGGTTAACAAAAATAGGGGGGACCCCATGCCAATTTTTTTCGAGGGGATCCCCTATTTTTGTTAATCAGCCAAGATATGCAGACTGCTGTGGCCTGGTATTATCAGGCTGGCAAGGTCCATGGATCTTGGCTCCTTAACAGCCTGAAAATCCAGGCCTCAGCGGTCTGCTTCATCTGGCTGGTTAACAAAAATAGGGGGGACCCCACGCCAATTTTTTTCGAGGGGATCCCCTATTTTTGTTAATCAGCCAAGATATGCAGACTGCTGTGGCCTAGTATTATCAGGCTGGCAAGGTCCATGGATCTTGGCTCCTTAACAGCCTGAAAATCCAGGCCTCAGCGGTCTGCTTCATCTGGCTGGTTAACAAAAATAGGGGGGACCCCACGCCATTTTTTTTTCGAAGGGAACCCCTATTTTTGTTAATCAGTTCCCTCTGACGTCACTGATTGTGTCCCTGGCTGACCTGAAGTGAAAGTGGAAAGCAATCAATTAAGCTTTCCACTTAAGGGCCCGTCTCACATAGCGATATCGCTACCGAGATCGCTGCTGAGTCACTAGTTTTGTGACGCAGCAGCGAGCTCACCAGCGATATCGCTGTGTGTGACATTCAGCGACGATCAGCCCCCCTGCCGGGTATCGCTGATCGTCGCTGAAATGTCAGGACCTTTTTTTGATCGCTGGTTTCCCGCTGACAGGCACGCATCGCTGCGTGTGACAGGCGGGAGACCAGCGATCCGCTGGTAACCAAGGTACACAGCGGGTTTCCAGGCGCGGGGCTGTGCCTAGAAACCCGCTGTGTACCTTGGATACCAGCGCCCTGATGCAGGGAGCTGGTATCCAAGGTACACAGCGGGTTTCCAAGCGCTGCGCGGTGCCTGGAAACCCGCTGTGTACCTTGGTTACCAGCGGATCGCTGGTCTCCCGCCTGTCACACGCAGCGATGCGTGCCTGTCAGAGGGAAACCAGTGATCAAATAAAGGTCCTGACATTTCTGCGACGATCAGCGATACCCGGCAGGGGGGCTGATCGTCGCTGAATGTCACACACAGCGATATCGCTGGTGAGCTTGCTGCTGCGTCACAAAACTTGTGACTCAGCAGCGATCTCGGTAGCAATATCGCTATGTGAGACGGGCCCTTAAGCGATGTTACCCGCAGTGTCGCTGTCCCAGATCGCTGCCTGAGCTGCCTGTTTGGCAGCTCAGCAGCGATCATGTAGCGATACACCAGCGATCCTGACAAGTGCATATCGTTGTCGGGATCGCTGGTGTATCGTTATGTGACACCCAGCCTTTACTCTCCTGTCAGGCAGGAGAGGAACTCATTCATTTGGGGTTTACTGTGAGGCTGCAGCATTAGCTGCGGTCCCTGCAGTAAATATTAACCCTTTCTGAAGGATTACACCGTGGGACCTGACTGTGCATCGGATTGGTAAGAATAATTTTGCTTTATTATTTTATTTTTATTACAGGAAATGGTTTTAGCAGGTAAATAAAATATGGTCAAAAACTGTGTGATTATTTCATTAAACTTCTTTTTTATTAAAGTGTGTGTGTTTGATTTTTCTTTCATACAATAGGATTAATAATTGATAGTTGTCTAATTGACAGCTCTCAATTATTAACCTGGCTTAAAGTGACCTTTCAATTGCAAGGTCATTTTAACCCTTATTAACCCATTCGCCACCGCTACAGGGCAATGGGAATAGACGGGCAAAGTGCCAGAAAGGGCAAATCTAATTAGAGATTTGCCCTTTCTGGGGTGTCTGGGGGCAGATGTTAAGTAGCCGGGGGGGGCCAAAAAAAATGGTCCCTCTCTGGGCTATTATTATCTGCCCCCACTCACTGGCTTTGTCTGTCTGGTTGCGAAAATAGGGCGGGAGCCCACGCATTTTTTTTCAGCAATTTTACACCTCATATATATATATATATATATATATATATATACATGTCATTGAATTTGTGACACATATATATATATATATATATTTATATTTGTAGTTCATACACTTCTACATAGTATAATAGCCGCTAATTCAATTGCCGGCTTTTGTGAAAATGCAGAACCCGACATGAAATGACACTTGGTGTACATAGGGTTAACCATGTCTTTTCATGTCCTTTGCTATCTAATTTGCACAAACAATTAAATCAGACTATGTGTGCAAAATTTCACACCTGTAGGGGTTAATTAAAGGTGTAAATTCGTAGCAAAAAAGTCCGTTTTTTTTACAACGAATTTACACCTTTAATTAACCCCTACAGGTGTGAAATTTTGCACACATAGTCTGATTTAATTGTTTGTGCAAATCAGATAGCAAACGACATGAAAAGACATGGTTAACCCTATGTACACCAAGTGTCATTTCATGTCGGGTGCTTCTGTCTTTTCACTGAAGCCGGCTTTACCCGGCAATTGAATCAGAGTATATTTTACTATGTAGAAGTGTATAAACTATACATATATGTATATATATGTCACAATGACATGTATATATATATATATGTATTCTATGTGTGTATATTTAGTGTTTACAAGGAAATAAAGGTTTTTTTTAGTTGCGATATTTTGTTCCCATAGACTTACATGGGACTTCCGGTATCGGTATCGGGTATCGCCGATATTTTAGTGATATCGGCGATACCATTCCGATTCCGATACTTTAGGATATCGGAAAGTATCGCTCAACTCTAATGTGCAGCTCTCACTGAAATTCTGCTTGGTCTTGCAGACCTTATCTTGACTTCCACTGTTCTTGTTAAATGACATTTCTTAATTACATTTCAAACTGAGGAAAGAGCAACTAGAAATCACTTTGGTATGTTCTTATGGCCTTTTCCTGCTTTATGGGCCTCCACCATATTCAGAGTAGTAGGTGTTAGGGTCTGCAGAACGCACCAAATATAAGATGTGGAGAGGTGCGTTCGCAGCCCGGGGTCCACCGTGCAGGCGGAGCCTGCTGCTAGTAAAATGGTGCAAGAAGCGAACTCTGTTATCCCGCAGAGTCGCCAAAATAAACGCCGTAACGCGCTGTGGCAATATGTGCGAACTCACTTAACACAACTGAGTCGCAAAATAAACACGCTAGGGCGCTGTCTAGTGTTGAAAGCGAACCCTGTTACGTCACAGAGCCGCTGAGACAAACTTCTGTGTCCTGAAAAAGATTCTTGAAAACCCGGTTAGCAGGGCGCAAAAGACAGGAATCTCCTTAGTGAATGACAATCTTCATTATTAAAAATTATTAAAAATTATGGTAAAACAATGAATCCAGTGGATTCATTGTTTTACCATAATTTTAATAATTTTTAATAAATGAAGATTGTCATTCACTAAGGAGATTCCTGTCTTTTACGCCCTGCTAACCGGGTTTTCAAGAATCTTTCTCAATAGTAATCCCACTCGGGTACCCGGCTGGAGCAGCATTAGATTTCTTAATCGCTTACAACACTTACACCTGGCTGGCGCTCCTACAGACTGTCTAACCCACGTCTTTCATCAAACTTCTGTGTCCTGTCAGGCACCCAGGTACACAGTGAACAGCTAAGCAAACATAGAACTTGATCATGCGCTAATGTCCTCGCGGGAGTCACCCGCAATCTATGGCGTCTGAACGCCAGGCCCTGAATACGGCAATCAAACTCCTCACCGGTTATGCCGTAATCTAGGGCATCTAGGACACCGACCCTGACCAGCTAGCATACCAAATTCCTCACCGATTAAGTCGGTATTCTAGGGCTTATTTCAGCCGGCCCTAACCATACACACGCATGACCACACTGGCGCTAAGCATATAACGATTGATATTAGTGCATGCGGCCCAGCCATGCACCCTTTTATAGCAACAGCTACAGGACTTGCCAGAAACAAGGACCAATGAGAAACTGTTCCAAACACATGTAGTTTCAGGACCTTCCTGGCGGACCAATAGGAGCTGCTGCAGTACCTGAACATGTGACCCCTGATCTCCAATGAGAGATCTTACCCTGGGCATGTGTTATGGAAATTTAATTAGGATAAATCTATCCTGAAGTGTTTGCTGGTGCTGTTCCCAATTTCTATTAAATGTCTTTTTGAGCGCTCAGAACGAAATGAAAACTGTCCACACGGAAGTGTCAGTATAGCAGTTCATCAAGACCACACATTTATAATTCATTCAAGGTTTTATACGTTTACAAAAAAGGGGCTGGTTAGTCAATTAACATACAATTAAAAGCTGCTAGATTATGGCTGTTCTAGTGTAAGTATGATAATTATGATAAAAGGGCTGAAGTTGCAGATTTATTGTTTTTGTTCTTTGCCCTAGCTTTCTTGCATGACTAGTAAAGAAAACAATAGATATCTATTAAGACTCTCTGTACTTGTTCCTTATGAAGGCCAGGGTCGTCTTTAAAGACTGATTATAGCTGGCATCAGCTTTTTGCATAGATGTGTGAGCACAGGATTTTTAGCAAGTGAGATCTATCTAACTGTGAATGCATATATATGAATATACTTTGAATATATGGAATACATATATATTTCCATGACACATGCTCAGAAGGGGAAACGCAGGACTTCGTCCCAAAGACGTCTGCTCCAGCACTGGCTATACTAGCAGATCCAGGAGAGGCAGCAGCAAGTTTCTGCACAGTACTGGAATGGGCAAGACGCTGGGACCGACGTCTCTGCTGAGCAGGCTCCACTGCGGCCGGAGATGAATGGGGGAGCCGCAGCGGGACTGGTTCGAGACTCCCTTGTGCAGCAGCGGAACTCAAACCCTAACATTACCCCCCTCCTAGGGCCCCCCTTCTTTGGGCCTCGCAGCGCTCAAAGGCAGCGATGAGCTGCGGAGCGTGAACATGCTCGGCAGGCTCCCAGGACCTATCCTCAGGCCCATAACCCCTCCAATCCACCAAATAAAATTTTTTGCCTCGTACCACTTTGCACCCAACAATGGCGTTCACCTCATGATCGTCGGTAGATGAACCCGACGTCCCGGCAGATGACTCGGAAAACCGGGAAATGGCCACGGGTTTCAGGAGGGACACGTGAAAGGCGAGGCGGAAGGGCTAGGCGGTAAACCACCGGGTTCACCTGCTCAAGAACTTTAAAGGGGCCCAAAAAGCGAGGTGCCAACTTGGTGGACTCTACACGTAGCCTGATGTTTCGGGCAGAAAGCCACACTAGGTCACCCGGAGCAAATGTAGGAGTGGGGCGCCGATGGGCATCGGCCGAAGACCTCATCCTTTCTTTGGAGGCCTGAATGGCATCCTGGGTGCGGTCCCAAATGTCCCGTGCCTCCACAGCCCAGTCTGCCACCCTGGAATCGGCGGAAGACACGGGCATGGGCACTGGTACCCGCGGATGCTGACCGTAGTTCAGGAGGAATGCGGTCTGTCCGGTGGAGTCAGCCACAGCATTATTTAGAGCAAACTCAGCCCACGGTAGCAAGGATGCCCAGTCATCCTGCCTGGATGTTGCAAGTATGTGACCAAGGTCTGGTTGGCCCTCTCTACCAGCCCATTCGTCTCGGGATGGTATGCAGAGGAGAGATTCAACTCAATGCTGAGTAAACGACACAGCTCTCTCCAGAACCTACCGTGTAGGCGGAAAATATGCCTAATGAATAATGCTGCCAAGGCCCGTGCAGACGGTAACCGTGGTAACGGCACTAAGTACACCATTTTGGAGAAGTGGTCGGTTATCACCCAGATGATGGTGCAGCCCCGAGACTTGGGTAAGTCCACCACAAAATCCATCCCGACCATCTCCCAAGGCCTGTCTGCCACCGGTAAAGGGAAAAGTAACCCAGCTGGCCGTTGTTGAGGGTACTTATTCTTGGCGCAGGAGACGCACGCCTGAACGTATTCCCTGATGTCACGGGACATCTGCGGCCACCAGTATGTCCTCGCCAGCAACTCAGAAGTCCTTTTTGTCCCAAAATGTCCACCCACCCTGGACGAATGTGCCCAAGAGAGTACTTCCGGTCGCAAATTGGTGGGCACAAAAGTCTTGCCCGGAGGCACAGACTCAAGCGAAACCGGAGCCACCATTCTTAGGCTCTCTGTGGGGACAATAAGCTGAGGCTCCTCCTCCACCTCCTCAGAGGACACCACGGAGCGAGATAGAGCGTCTGCGCGAATGTTCTTCTCACCGGAGAGGAAATGGAGGTGAAATGGAACCGGGAGAAGAACAAGGACCATCTGGCCTGACGGGAATTTAGCCGCTGGGCTGTCTGCAAATACACCAAGTTCTTGTGGTCCGTGAATACTTGGAAGGGGTAGCGAGGCCCCTCCAGAAGATGTCTCCATCGGAGAAGGCCAACTTCATAGCCAGTAACTCCCTGTCCCCGATGGAATAATTCCTCTCTGCTGGTGTAATGGTCTTGGAAAAGAAGAAGCAGGATGCTTCCAACCCTGGGCATCCTTTTGAAAAAGGAATGCTCCAGCACCAACAGAAGAGGCATCCACCTCTAACATAAACGGCTTATCGAAATCGGGGCGATGTAAGATGGGAGCACTGGCGAAATGCGACTTGATGGAGGAGAACGCCTTGGTGACCTCCTCTGACCACAACTTGGGATTAGCTCCCTTCTTGGTGAGGGCTACCAAGGGAGCTACCAAAGTAGAGAAGTGGGGAATGAATTGGCGATAGTAGTTAATGAACCCCATAAAGCGCTGCACCGCCTTAAGGGAGTGGGGTTCTTGCCAATCCATCACAGCCTGTAGTTTGGTAGGATCCATAGCCAATCTCTTCAATGCATGGACGTAATTCTCCGTTCTTCTTCTGCACAAAGAAGAACCCCGCTCCCGCTGGTGACACCGACTTCCTAATGAATCTCCTTGCCAAGTTCTCCTGAATATATTGGGACATGGCCTCTGTCTCAGGAAGAGAGAGGGGATAAACCCTTCCTCTAGGAGGCTCAGCTCCAGGCAAGAGGTCGATAGGACAGTCATAGGGGCGATGAGGCGGAAGAGTCTCCGCAGCCTTCTTCGAGAAAACGTCGGCATAAGGCCAATAGACCTTGGGAAGAGGAGAGAGGTCTATGGGTATCTCAGTGGTATTGACCTGCATGCTGTCCCTAATGCATCTGCCTTTACATATATTACCCCAACCCAGAATTCTCCCTGAAGACCACTCAGTATGGGGAGAGTGGTGGCGGAGCCAGGGTAATCCCAACAAAACCTCATCTATACCCTCAGGAGGATAAAAAATGATATATTCTCCTGATGGGAAGGAGACATAGACAAGGTGAGTGGGACAGATTGATGGGTGATTTGTGTGGGCAGAATTGCTCCGTTCCACACCCGTACCGATACTGGTTCAGCCAGCAACACCAAAGGCATGGTGTAGCGAGAAGCAAAGGAGGTCGACATAAAATTCCCCTCTGCCCCAGAATCCACACACAGCTTGATGGGTAGGGTGGTAGAACCATTATCCCCTTGAGGAGCACTTTAGGGCAAAACTCATGGCGTACAGTGACCCTGTTCCTACGGTTACTGGGCGCGACCGTTTATTCAGCCGCTGTGGACATCGGTTTGCAAAATGTCCCTGCTGCTGGCAAATATAACAAATCGGGGATGGACGAGTGACCCGAGATTTAGATCCTGCAGGAGCAACCTCCTGAAGGTCGGGCTGTTATGAATGTTTTAGAAATGAATTCTGAGCTGAAGCTCCCTTTGGTGGTTACAAACAGTACTGAACCATTCAATGAGGATTGGCAATCAGGAATTACAGACTGGCTGGATATAAGGGAGGTTCCCCCCATCATGGTTGCCGGTGATAAATTGTTCCTGTCTCAATGTTGTTTCCTGGTTCACTTGGAAGCTTGCTGAGTCTTGCCTCTTCTCCTGCTCTCAGATAAGATATTTTCTGTTTTTTGTTTTTGTGCTTGCCATTTGCATTTTTCTCTGCATTTCTGTGAGGTTGGCCAGGTTCCCCTCCCCGGGGGGCTTGGGCCCCTCTTGGTTCCTCTGGAGCCACTGTTGTTTGTTTATTTGCCTTTTCCAGTTTTCTCAGTGGCTGCGGCTGAGTTTTGTTACACCAGAGAACTAATTTAGGTGGTAGAGGTCGTGTGATCTCAGGTGTTTTTGCAATTAGCAGCGTTGGCTTTTTTTTAGGGTTTTTTTGGATTGCAGTAAGTATCCTTCCTATCCATTTCTGTCTAGGCAGATTGGGCCCCAACGTTTGCTCATACTATTTTCTGTCTGTGTCTGTATTTCCTCTTGTCTAACCGCCATTACATGTTTGGGGGCTTCCTATGTTCTTTGGGGATCTGCTCCAGGGCAGATACCTTTCCTCTTTCTATCTTTAGGTGTAGTTATCCTCTCAGGCTGTGACGAGGCGTCTAGGACCAACGTAGGAACGCTCCACGGCTGCCTTTAGTTGTGGTGGTTAGTCAGGGTACTGCAATCCAGTAGATTCCAACCTCTCTGGTTTATTGCCATTTTTGCCTGCTCTCCTCAGCTACCAAAACATAACAGTATCACCGGCCCAACTGAAAATTGTATGGTACTCACAGAAGGGAAAAATAGTGTGGAAACAAAAAAGGTTGTCAGAGTTGTCAGAGATTTTTTTTTTTTTCTGTTTGTTGCATTTTTCCCTCTTTTTTCTGGGTGCTGAGGAGGATTTTTTTTTTCTCAATGGAGTTTGCACAGTTGTCTGGCCGTGTGGATCAGCTTGCCACTGAGGTTCGGAGTATTGCTACCTTTCTTGCTAGGTTGCCAGTTGTGGAACCCAGGATCCCCATGCCAGATTTGTTTTTGGGGGATCGAGCTAAATTTCTGAATTTCAAAAATAACTGTAAGTTGTTTTTTGCCTTAAAACCTAAGTCCTCAGGGAATACAGCACAGCAGGTTCAAATTGTCATCTCTCTCCTGCGCGGCGATCCTCAGGATTGGGCTTTTTCCCTGACACCTGGACCCTGTTTTGAGTAATGTTGATGCATTTTTTCTGTCTCTGGGGTTATTGGACGATGAACCTAATGTCACTGATCAATCTGAAAAAACCTTGTTTGCATTAAATCAGGGGCTTGAGGACGCTGAATTGTACTGTCAGAAATTCTGAAAGTGGGCAGTCCTGACCAAATGGAATGATGATGCTTTGGCAGCCCTATTTCGGAAGGGTCTGTCAGAGAATGTAAAAGATGTTATGGTGGGTTTCCCTGCTCTCTCTGGTCTCAGTGATTCTATGTCATTAGCGATTCAAATTGACAGACGTTTGCGTGAGCGTAGAAGTATGCGTGGAATAGTGTTGCCTTGTGAACCAGCTTCTGAACCCATGCAGTGTGATACAGTGGCTTCTGGGGCACAGCGTCATGAGTTTCGAAAATGCAATGGGTTATGTTTCTACTGTGGTGATGCCTCTCATGCTATTTCAGTCTGCCCTAAGCGGGGAAGACGTTTTGCACGCTCAGTTGTCTTGGGTAGTGTTCAGACTAAATTTCTGTTGACTGTTACCCTGATTTGCTCCCTGTCCACATTTTCTGCTCAGGATTTTGTTGATTCGGGAGCAGCTATTAACTTGATGGATTTTGATTTTGCTAAACGTTGTGGGTTTCCCTTGATGCCCCTACGGAAGTCTATTCCCCTAAAGTGGATTGATTTACCCCTTTGGCGGAGAATAAACCCCAGTTTTCTACTCAGGTGATAATGAGGGTTGAACCTGATCATCAGGAGAGTTGCAAATTTTTGGTGTTGTATAATCTGCATGACATTATTTGTTGTGAATGGGTTTGAGATGAGTTCTGAGCAGAGGCTCCCTCTGGTGGTTACAAGCGGTGCTAGTGAAGATTGTGAGGACTGGGAATCAGGTGTTACTGACTGGTCTTATATAAGGGAGTCATTTTCCCATCAGGGTTGCCGGTGATCAATTGTTCTGGTCTGAATCCTTCATTCCAGTTTCCCTTGTAGCCTGCTGTGTCGTGTCTGCATCTCCTGCTTACAGATAAGACTTTTTCTTCTTTTGTGTTTGTGCTATATTTTTGCATTTTGTCCTGCACTTCTGTGGGGGCCTTCAGGGTCCCCTCCGGGGGCTTTTGCCCTCTCAGTTTAGTTCAGCCACTGAGTTTTGTACTTTTGCTTTTTCCAGTTTTTTCAGTGGCTGCTGTTTTGATTTTGTTACACCAGAGAACTAATTTAGGTGGTAGAGGTCGTGTGATCTCAGGTGATTTTGAAATTAGTAGAGTTGGTGCTTTTCAGGGTTTTCTGGGATTGCAGTAAGTACCCTTCCTATCCTTTTCTATTTAGATAGTTTGGGCCCCAGCGTTTGCTCATTCTATTTTCTTTCTGTGTCAGTATGTCCTCTTGTCTAACCGCCATTACATGTTTGGGGGCTTTCTATTATCTTTGGGGTTCTGCTCCGGGGCAGATAGCTTTCCTATTTCTATCTTTAGGTGTAGTTAGTTTCTCAGGCTGTGACAGGCGTCTAGGACCAACGTAGGAACGCTCCACGGCTGCTTCTAGTTGTGGTGGTTAGTCAGGGTACTGCAATCTCATAGATTCCAACTGCTCTGGTGTATTGCCTTTTTTACCTGCACTCCTCAGCTACCGAAACATAACAATTATTGTACTAGGTGTTAGGGTTCGATTTCCCGCTGCTGCACAAGGGGAGTCTCGAACCCGTCCCGCTGCGGTCTCCCATTCATCTCCGGCCGCAGTGGAGCCTGCTCAGCAGAGACATCGGTCCAAGCGTCTTGCCCACTCCACTACAATGCAGTGACTTGCTGCTGCCTTTCCTGGATCTGCTATTATAGCCAGTGCTGGAGCAGACGTCTTTGGGACAAAGTCCTGCATTTTCCCTTCTGAGCATGCCCAGAGTGAGATCTCTCATTGGAGATCAGGGGTCACATGTTCAGGTGCTGCAGCGGCTCCTATTGGTCCGCCAGGAAGGTCATGTAGCTACATGTGTTTGTAACAGTTTCTCATTGGTCCTTGTTCCTGGAAGGTCCTGTAGCTGTTGCTATAAAAGGGTAGCATGGCTGGGCTAATGCGCTAATATCAACCATTTTATGCTATGCGCCAGTGTGGTCATGTGTATGTGTGGATAGGGACCCGGCTGAAATAAGCCACTAGAATACCGACTTAATCGGTGAGGAGTTTGGTATGGTAGCTGGTCAGGGTCGGTGTCCTAGATGCCCTAGATTACCGGCATAACCGGTGAGGAGTTTTGATTGCCGTATTCAGGGTCTGGCGTTCAGATGCCATAGATTGCGGGTGACTCCCGCGAGGACATTAGCACATGATCACGCTTTATGTACGCTTAGCACTTAACTGTGTACCTGAGAGCCTTACAGGACACAGTGCTTTTTCTCAGCGGCCCTGTGACGTAACAGGGTTCGCTTTCAACGCTAGTCAGCGCCCTAGCGTGTTTTCTTTGCCACTCAGTTGTGTCTAGTGAGTGCGCACACATCGCCATATAGCGCTGCGGCTCTCCTAGCGGCTCTGTGGAGTAACAGAGTTCGCACTCATTGCCACAGCGCATTACGGCGTTTATGTTGGCGACTCTGCGGGATAACAGAGTTTGCTTCTCGCGCCATTTTTACTAGCAGCAGGCTCCGCTTGCACGGTGGACCCCGGGCTGCGAACGCACCTTTCTACATTATATATTTGGTGTGTTCCGCAGACCCATAACATAATATTAGCGCCAGGGTCTGGCTAGTAAAATGGCGGATGAACAGCGATTACAGCTGTACATCCAGCAGCTGGAGGGTAGGTTGGCGGCTCTTGAGCGCACAACCTCAGCTGTGGATGTTACCGCAGTCGCTGTTCAGGCTGCTAGTGTAGCTGCAGCCAGTTTGTCCTCTGCCACCTCTGTCCCCACATTGTCCCACCTCCCGCTTCAGACAAGTTTGCTGGTGACAGCAAGCAATGTCGGGGATTCGTAAGTCAGTGCAACATACACCTCGAGCTTCTGGCTGCACGTTTCCCCACAGATCGGGCACAAGTGGGCTTTGTGATAGCTCTTTTGTCGGGCAGAGCGTTGGAGTGGGCAACGCCGCTGTGGGAGCGCGATGACCGTGTGGTGCAGAGCGTTTCTCGTTTTCTGGAGGCTCTGAAAAAGGTTTTTCTAGGACCTCAGGTCACCCACGATACGGCGCTCAAACTGCTGGCAAGTACCCTGGGTTCGGCTTTGGTCAGCCATTTTGCTGTCCAATTTCGGACTCTGGCCTCAGAATTAGAGTGCCCAGATAAAGTCCTCATTCCCGTGTTCTGGAGAGGACTGGCGGGTCATGTGAAAGACGCCTTGGCTACCAGGGAGATTCCTGCCACACTGGAGAAGCTTATCGCTATTTCCACCCCGTCGACCTCCGTTTCCACGAGCGGAGGCTGGAACGTGTCCAGTGTAGGCAGAGGGTCCAGTTGGCTCCTACCTTCACCAACCCTCTGGAGTCGCCTGTTCAGGCGCCCGACCTTCAGGAGGTTGCTCCTGCAGGATCTAAATCTCGGGTCACTCGTCCATCCCCGATTTGTTATATTTGCCAGCAGCAGGGACATTTTGCCAACCGATGTCCACAGCGGCTGAATTAGCGGTCGCGCCCAGTAACCGTAGGAACAGGGTCACTGGACGCCATGAATTTTGCCCCTAAAGTGCTCCTCAAGGGGATAATTACCCACGGTTCTACCACCCTACCCGTCAAGCTGTGTGTGGATTCTGGGGCAGAGGGAAATTTTATGTCATCCTCCTTTGCTTCTCGCCACACCATGCCTTTGGTGTTGCTGGCTGAACCAGTATCGGTTCGGGTGTTGAACGGAGCAATTCTGCCCTCACAAATCACCCATCAGTCTGTCCCATTCACCTTGTCTATGTCTCCTTCCCATCAGGAGAATATATCATTTTTTATCCTCCCTGAGGGTATAGATGAGGTTTTGTTGGGATTACCCTGGCTCCGCCACCACTCTCCCCATATTAAGTGGGCTTCAGGGAGAATTCTAGGTTGGGGTAATTTATGTAAAGGCAGATGCATTAGGGACAGCTTGCAGGTCAACACCACTGAGATACCCATAGACCTCTCTCCTCTTCCCAAGGTCTATTGGTCTTATGCCGACGTTTTCTCAAAGAAGGCTGCGGAGACTCTTCCGCCTCATCGCCCCTATGACTGTCCTATCGACCTCTTGCCTGGAGCTGAGCCTCCTAGAGGAAGGGTCTATCCCCTCTCTCTTCCTGAGACAGAGGCCATGTCCCAATATATTCAGGAGAACTTGGCAAGGGGCATTAGGAAGTCGGTGTCACCAGCGGGAGCGGGGTTCTTCTTTGTGCAGAAGAAGAATGGAGAACTACGTCCGTGCATTGATTATAGGGGTCTCAACGCTATCACCGTGAAAAATAAGTATCCTTTGCCGCTAATCTCTGAGCTTTTTGACAGGCTTCGGGAGCAAGGGTATTTACTAAGCTAGACCTGCGGGGTGCATATAACCTGATTCGCATCCGTGAGGGGGACGAGTGGAAGACGGCATTTAACACCAGGGATGGGCATTATGAATATCTAGTAATGCCCTTTGGGCTCTGTAATGCTCCAGCTGTCTTCCAAGACTTTGTGAATGACATCTTCCGGGATATGTTGACCACCTCGGTGGTAGTCTATCTGGATGACATTCTCATCTTTTCTCCAGATATGGCCTCCCACCGGAGAGATGTCTGCAAGGTCTTCGACCTCTTGCGAGCAAATTCCCTATATGCGAAGTTGGAGAAGTGCATGTTTGAGCAGGAGTCTCTACCTTTTCTGGGCTATATCATCTTCACCCAGGGATTGGCTATGGATCCTACCAAACTACAGGCTGTGATGGATTGGCAAGAACCCCACTCCCTTAAGGCGGTGCAGCGCTTTATGGGGTTCATTAACTACTATCGCCAATTCATTCCCCACTTCTCCACTTTGGTAGCTCCCTTGGTAGCCCTCACCAAGAAGGGAGCTAATCCCAAGTTGTGGTCAGAGGAGGTCACCAAGGCGTTCTCCTCCATCAAGTCGCATTTCGCCAGTGCTCCCATCTTACATCGCCCCGATGTCGATAAACCGTTTATCTTAGAGGTGGATGCCTCTTCTGTTGGTGCTGGAGCAGTCCTTTTTCAAAAGGATGCCCAGGGTCGGAAGCATCCCTGCTTCTTCTTTTCCAAAACCTTTACACCAGCAGAGAGGAATTATTCCATCGGGGACAGGGAGTTACTGGCTATGAAGTTGGCCTTCTCCGAGTGGCGACATCTTCTGGAGGGGGCTCGCTTCCCCTTCCAAGTGTTCACAGACCACAAGAACTTGGTGTATTTGCAGACAGCGACAGCGGCTAAATTCCCGTCAGGCCAGATGGTCCTTGTTTTTCTCCCGGTTCCATTTCACCTTCCATTTCCTCTCCGGTGAGAAGAACATTCGCGCAGATGCTCTATCCCGCTCCGTGGTGTCCTCTGAGGAGGTGGAGGAGGAGCCTCGGCTGATTGTCCCCACAGAAAGCCTAAGAACGGTGGCTCCGGTTTCGCTTGAGTCTGTGCCTCCGGGCAAGACATTTGTGCCCACCAATTTGCGACCGGAAGTACTCTCTTGGGCACATTCGTCCAGGGTGGGTGGACATTTTGGGACCAAAAGGACTTCTGAGTTGCTGGCGAGGACATATTGGTGGCCGCAGATGGCCCGTGACGTCAGGGAATACGTTCAGGCGTGCGTCTCCTGCGCCAAGAATAAGTCCCCTCGACAACGGCCAGCTGGGTTACTTTTTCCTTTACCGGTGGCAGACAGGCCTTGGGAGATGGTCGGGATGGATTTTGTGGTGGGCTTACCCAAGTCTCGGGGCTGCACCATCATCTGGGTGATAACCGACCACTTCTCCAAAATGGTGCACTTAGTGCCGTTACCACGGTTACCGTCTGCACGGGCCTTGGCAGCATTATTCATTAGGCATATTTTCCGCCTACACGGTATGCCAGACAAAATTGTCAGTGATCGAGGTCCCCAGTTTGCGTCTCGGTTCTGGAGAGAGCTGTGTCGTCTACTCAGCATTGAGTTGAATCTCTCCTCTGCATACCATCCCGAGACGAATGGGTTGGTAGAGAGGGCCAACCAGACCTTGGTCACATACTTGCGACATTTTGTCTCTGCCAGGCAGGATGACTGGGCATCCTTGCTACCGTGGGCTGAGTTCGCTCTAAATAATGCTGTGGCTGACTCCACCGGACAGACCCCATTCCTCCTGAACTACGGTCAGCATCCGCGGGTACCAGTGCCTATGCCCGTGTCTTCCGCCGATTCCAGGGTGGCAGACTGGGCTGTGGAGGCACGGGACATTTGGGACCGCACTCAGGATGCCATTTAGGCCTCCAAAGAGAGGATGAGGTCTTCGGCCGATGCCCATCGGCGCCCCGCTCCTACCTTTGCTCCGGGTGACCTAGTGTGGCTTTCTGCCCGAAACATCAGGCTACGGGTAGAGTCCACCAAGTTGGCACCTCGCTTTTTGGGCCCCTTTAAAGTTCTTGAGCAGGTGAACCCGGTGGTTTACCGCCTAGCCCTTCCGCCTCGCCTTGGTATCACTGACACCTTTCACGTGTCCCTCTTGAAACCCGTGGCCATTTCCCGGTTTTCCGAGTCATCTGCCGGGACGTCGGGTTCATCTACCGACGATCATGAGGTGAACGCCATTGTTGGGTGCAAGGTGGTACGAGGAAAAAAATTTTATTTGGTGGATTGGAGGGTTATGGGCCTGAGGATAGATCCTGGGAACCTGCCGAGCATGTTCACGCTCCGCAGCTCATCGCTGCCTTTGAGCGCAGCGAGGCCCAAAGAAGGGGGGGCCCTAGGAGGGGAGGTAATGTTAGGGTTCGATTTCCCGCTGCTGCACAAGGGGAGTCTCGAACCCGTCCCGCTGCGGTCTCCCATTCATCTCCGGCAGCAGTGGAGCCTGCTCAGCAGAGACGTCGGTCCAAGCGTCTTGCCCACTCCACTACTGTGCAGTGACTTGATGCTGCCTTTCCTGGATCTGCTTTATAGCCAGTGCTGGAGCAGACGTCTTTGGGACAAAGTCCTGCATTTTCCCTTCTGAGCATGCCCAGAGTGAGATCTCTCATTGGAGATCAGGGGTCACATGTTCAGGTGCTGCAGCGGCTCCTATTGGTCGCCAGGAAGGTCATGTAGCTACATGTGTTTGTAACAGTTTCTCATTGGTCCTTGTTCCTGGAAGGTCCTGTAGCTGTTGCTATAAAAGGGTAGCATGGCTGGGCCGCCATGCGCTAATATCAACCATTTTATGCTATGCGCCAGTGTGGTCATGTGTATGTGTGGATAAGGACCCGGCTGAAATAAGCCACTAGAATACCGACTTAATCGGTGAGGAGTTTGGTATGGTAGCTGGTCAGGGTCGGTGTCCTAGATGCCCTAGATTACCGGCATAACCGGTGAGGAGTTTTGATTGCCGTATTCAGGGTCTGGCGTTCAGACGCCATAGATTGCGGGTGACTCCCGCGAGGACATTAGCACATGATCACGCTTTATGTACGCTTAGCACTTAACTGTGTACCTGAGAGCCTTACAGGACACAGTGCTTTTTCTCAGCGGCCCTGTGACGTAACAGGGTTCGCTTTCAACGCTAGTCAGCGCCCTAGCGTGTTTTCTTTGCCACTCAGTTGTGTCTAGTGAGTGCGCACACATCGCCATATAGCGCTGCGGCTCTGTGGAGTAACAGAGTTCGCACTCATTGCCACAGCGCATTACGGCGTTTATGTTGGCGACTCTGCGGGATAACAGAGTTTGCTTCTCGCGCCATTTTTACTAGCAGCAGGCTCCGCTTGCACGGTGGACCCCGGGCTGCGAACGCACCTTTCTACATTATATATTTGGTGTGTTCCGCAGACCCATAACATAATATTAGCGCCAGGGTCTGGCTAGTAAAATGGCGGATGAACAGCGATTACTGCTGTACATCCAGCAGCTGGAGGGTAGGTTGGCAGCTCTTGAGCGCACAACCTCAGCTGTGGATGTTACCGCAGTCGCTGTTCAGGCTGCTAGTGTAGCTGCAGCCAGTTTGTCCTCTGCCACCTCTGTCCCTACATTGTCCCACCTCCCACTTCCAGACAAGTTTGCTGGTGACAGCAAGCAATGTCGGGGATTCGTAAGTCAGTGCTCCATACACCTCGAGCTTCTGGCTGCACGTTTCCCCACGGATCGGGCACAAGTGGGCTTTGTGATAGCTCTTCTGTCGGGCAGAGCGTTGGAGTTGGCAACGCCGCTGTGGGAGCGCGATGACCTGTGGTGCAGAGCGCTTCTCGTTTTCTGGAGGCTCTGAAAAAGGTTTTTCTAGGACCTCAGGTCACCCACGATGCGGCGCTCAAACTGCTGGCACGTACCCAGGGTTTGGCTTTGGTCAGCCATTTTGCTGTCCAATTTCGGACTCTGGCCTCAGAATTAGAGTGCCCAGATAAAGTCCTCATTCCCGTGTTCTGGAGAGGACTGGCGGGTCATGTGAAAGACGCCTTGGCTACCAGGGAGATTCCTGCCACACTGGAGAAGCTTATCGCTATTTCCACCCGCGTCGACCTCCGTTTCCACGAGCGGAGGCTGGAACATGTCCAGTGTAGGCAGAGGGTCCAGTTGGCTCCTACCTTCACCAACCCTCTGGAGTCGCCTGTTCAGGCGCCCGACCTTCAGGAGGTTGCTCCTGCAGGATCTAAATCTCGGGTCACTCGTCCATCCCCGATTTGTTATATTTGCCAGCAGCAGGGACATTTTGCCAACCGATGTCCACAGCGGCTGAATAAGCGGTCGCGCCCAGTAACCGTAGGAACAGGGTCACTGGACGCCATGAGTTTTGCCCCTAAAGTGCTCCTCAAGGGGATAATTACCCACGGTTCTACCACCCTACCCGTCAAGCTGTGTGTGGATTCTGGGGCAGAGGGAAATTTTATGTCATCCTCCTTTGCTTCTCGCCACACCATGCCTTTGGTGTTGCTGGCTGAACCAGTATCGGTTCGGGTGTTGAACGGAGCAATTCTGCCCTCACAAATCACCCATCAGTCTGTCCCACTCACCTTGTCTATGTCTCCTTCCCATCAGGAGAATATATCATTTTTTATCCTCCCTGAGGGTATAGATGAGGTTTTGTTGGGATTACCCTGGCTCCGCCACCACTCTCCCCATATTAAGTGGGCTTCAGGGAGAATTCTAGGTTGGGGTAATTTATGTAAAGGCAGATGCATTAGGGACAGCGTGCAGGTCAACACCACTGAGATACCCATAGACCTCTCTCCTCTTCCAAGGTCTATTGGTCTTATGCTGACGTTTTCTCAAAGAAGGCTGCGGAGACTCTTCCGCCTCATCGCCCCTATGACTGTCCTATCGACCTCTTGCCTGGAGCTGAGCCTCCTAGAGGAAGGGTCTATCCCCTCTCTCTTCCTGAGACAGAGGCCATGTCCCAATATATTCAGGAGAACTTGGCAAGGGGCATTAGGAAGTCGGTGTCACCAGCGGGAGCGGGGTTCTTCTTTGTGCAGAAGAAGAATGGAGAACTACGTCCGTGCATTGATTATAGGGGTCTCAACGCTATCACCGTGAAAAATAAGTATCCTTTGCCGCTAATCTCTGAGCTTTTTGACAGGCTTCGGGGAGCAAGGGTATTTACTAAGCTAGACCTGCGGGGTGCATATAACCTGATTCGCATCCGTGAGGGGGACGAGTGGAAGACGGCATTTAACACCAGGGATGGGCATTGTGAATATCTAGTAATGCCCTTTGGGCTCTGTAATGCTCCAGCTGTCTTCCAAGACTTTGTGAATGACATCTTCCGGGATATGTTGACCACTTCGGTGGTAGTCTATCTGGATGACATTCTCATCTTTTCTCCAGATATGGCCTCCCACCGGAGAGATGTCTGCAAGGTCTTCGACCTCTTGCGAGCAAATTCCCTATATGCGAAGTTGGAGAAGTGCATGTTTGAGCAGGAGTCTCTACCTTTTCTGGGCTATATCATCTCCACCCAGGGATTGGCTATGGATCCTACCAAACTACAGGCTGTGATGGATTGGCAAGAACCCCACTCCCTTAAGGCGGTGCAGCGCTTTATGGGGTTCATTAACTACTATCGCCAATTCATTCCCCACTTCTCCACTTTGGTAGCTCCCTTGGTAGCCCTCACCAAGAAGGGAGCTAATCCCAAGTTGTGGTCAGAGGAGGTCACCAAGGCGTTCTCCTCCATCAAGTCGCATTTCGCCAGTGCTGCCATCTTACATCGCCCCGATGTCGATAAACCGTTTATCTTAGAGGTGGATGCCTCTTCTGTTGGTGCTGGAGCAGTCCTTTTTCAAAAGGATGCCCAGGGTCGGAAGCATCCCTGCTTCTTCTTTTCCAAAACCTTTACACCAGCAGAGAGGAATTATTCCATCGGGGACAGGGAGTTACTGGCTATGAAGTTGGCCCTCTCCGAGTGGCGACATCTTCTGGAGGGGGCTCGCTTCCCCTTCCAAGTGTTCACAGACCACAAGAACTTGGTGTATTTGCAGACAGCCCAGCGGCTAAATTCCCGTCAGGCCAGATGGTCCTTGTTTTTCTCCAGGTTCCATTTCACCTTCCATTTCCTCTCCGGTGAGAAGAACATTTGCGCAGATGCTCTATCCCGCTCCGTGGTGTCCTCTGAGGAGGTGGAGGAGGAGCCTCGGCTGATTGCCCCCACAGAAAGCCTAAGAACGGTGGCTCCGGTTTCGCTTGAGTCTGTGCCTCCGGGCAAGACATTTGTGCCCACCAATTTGCGACCGGAAGTACTCTCTTGGGCACATTCGTCCAGGGTGGGTGGACATTTTGGGACCAAAAGGACTTCTGAGTTGCTGGCGAGGACATATTGGTGGCCGCAGATGGCCCGTGACGTCAGGGAATACGTTCAGGCGTGCGTCTCCTGCGCCAAGAATAAGTCCCCTCGACAACGGCCAGCTGGGTTACTTTTTCCTTTACCGGTGGCAGACAGGCCTTGGGAGATGGTCGGGATGGATTTTGTGGTGGGCTTACCCAAGTCTCGGGGCTGCACCATCATCTGGGTGATAACCGACCACTTCTCCAAAATGGTGCACTTAGTGCCGTTACCACGGTTACCGTCTGCACGGGCCTTGGCAGCATTATTCATTAGGCATATTTTCCGCCTACACGGTATGCCAGACAAAATTGTCAGTGATCGAGGTCCCCAGTTTGCGTCTCGGTTCTGGAGAGAGCTGTGTCGTATACTCAGCATTGAGTTGAATCTCTCCTCTGCATACCATCCCGAGACGAATGGGTTGGTAGAGAGGGCCAACCAGACCTTGGTCACATACTTGCGACATTTTGTCTCTGCCAGGCAGGATGACTGGGCATCCTTGCTACCGTGGGCTGAGTTCGCTCTAAATAATGCTGTGGCTGACTCCACCGGACAGACCCCATTCCTCCTGAACTACGGTCAGCATCCGCGGGTACAAGTGCCTATGCCCGTGTCTTCCGCCGATTCCAGGGTGGCAGACTGGGCTGTGGAGGCACGGGACATTTGGGACCGCACTCAGGATGCCATTCAGGCCTCCAAAGAGAGGATGAGGTCTTCGGCCGATGCCCATCGGCGCCCCGCTCCTACCTTTGCTCCGGGTGACCTAGTGTGGCTTTCTGCCCGAAACATCAGGCTACGGGTAGAGTCCACCAAGTTGGCACCTCGCTTTTTGGGCCCCTTTAAAGTTCTTGAGCAGGTGAACCCGGTGGTTTACCGCCTAGCCCTTCCGCCTCGCCTTGGTATCACTGACACCTTTCACGTGTCCCTCTTGAAACCCGTGGCCATTTCCCGGTTTTCCGAGTCATCTGCCGGGACGTCGGGTTCATCTACCGACGATCATGAGGTGAACGCCATTGTTGGGTGCAAGGTGGTACGAGGAAAAAAATTTTATTTGGTGGATTGGAGGGGTTATGGGCCTGAGGATAGATCCTGGGAACCTGCCGAGCATGTTCACGCTCCGCAGCTCATCGCTGCCTTTGAGCGCAGCGAGGCCCAAAGAAGGGGGGGCCCTAGGAGGGGGGTTAATGTTAGGGTTCGATTTCCCGCTGTTGCACAAGGGGAGTCTCGAACCCGTCCCGCTGCGGTCTCCCATTCATCTCCGGCAGCAGTGGAGCCTGCTCAGCAGAGATGTCGGTCCAAGCGTCTTGCCCACTCCACTACTGTGCAGTGACTTGCTGCTGCCTTTCCTGGATCTGCTATTATAGCCAGTGCTGGAGCAGACGTCTTTGGGACAAAGTCCTGCATTTTCCCTTCTGAGCATGCCCAGAGTGAGATCTCTCATTGGAGATCAGGGGTCACATGTTCAGGTGCTGCAGCGGCTCCTATTGGTCCGCCAGGAAGGTCATGTAGCTACATGTGTTTGTAACAGTTTCTCATTGGTCCTTGTTCCTGGAAGGTCCTGTAGCTGTTGCTATAAAAGGGTAGCATGGCTGGGCCGCCATGCGCTAATATCAACCATTTTATGCTATGTGCCAGTGTGGTCATGTGTATGTGTGGATAGGGACCCGGCTGAAATAAGCCACTAGAATACCGACTTAATCGGTGAGGAGTTTGGTATGGTATCTGGTCAGGGTCGGTGTCCTAGATGCCCTAGATTACCGGCATAACCGGTGAGGAGTTTTGATTGCCGTATTCAGGGTCTGGCGTTCAGACGCCATAGATTGCGGGTGACTCCCGCGAGGACATTAGCACATGATCACGCTTTATGTACGCTTAGCACTTAACTGTGTACCTGAGAGCCTTACAGGACACAGTGCTTTTTCTCAGCGGCCCTGTGACGTAACAGGGTTCGCTTTCAACGCTAGTCAGCGCCCTAGCGTGTTTTCTTTGCCACTCAGTTGTGTCTAGTGAGTGCGCACACATCGCCATATAGCGCTGCGGCTCTCCTTCTAGCGGCTCTGTGGAGTAACAGATTCGCACTCATTGCCACAGCGCATTACGGCGTTTATGTTGGCGACTCTGCGGGATAACAGAGTTTGCTTCTCGCGCCATTTTTACTAGCAGCAGGCTCCGCTTGCACGGTGGACCCCGGGCTGCGAAAGCACCTTTCTACATTATATATTTGGTGTGTTCCGCAGACTCATAACACTAGGTTTCCCTTGGTTACAGTCTCATAATCCTGTTTTGGATTGGAAATCTGTGTCTGTAACCAGTTGGGGCTGCCAATGTGTTAATGCCAACACTCCTGTTTTTTCTGCCTTTCCCCAGGCTCAAGATGTTCCTGACTTTTTGACTGATTTTTCTGATGTGTTTAGCGAAAGTAAATCTGCATCCTTGCCCCCCCTTAGGAGCTATGACTGCGCTATTGAATTAGTGCCTGGTAGTAAATTCCCTAAAGGTTGCCTTTTTAACTTGTCTGTACCTGAACATGACGCTATGCGGTCTTATATCAAGGAGTCATTGGTGAAGGGTCATATCAGACCATCCTCTTCACCCTTGGGTGCCGGTTTTTTCTTTGTGGCCAAAAAGGATGGTTCATTAAGGCCGTGTATTGATTATCATCTCTTGAACAATATCACTGTAAAATATCAATATCCGTTACCCTTGATTTCTGACCTGTTTTCCAGTGTGAAAAGTGCTACTTGGTTTACCAAGCTTGACCTCAGGGGGGCGTATAACCTTATTCGCATTAAGCACGGGGATGAATGGAAGACGGCGTTTAATACCCCAGAGGGGCATTTTGAGTACATGGTGATGCCCTTTGGGCTCACTAATGCTCCTTCCGTCTTCCAATCCTTCATGAATGACATTTTCAGGGATTTTGTGGATAAATTTCTGATTGTTTATTTGGATGATATCTTGATTTTTTCCAATGACTGGGACTCTCATGTGAAACATGTTCGGACTGTGTTCCAGAGGATCTCATTTCTGGGATTCATTTTGTCTCCATCTGTTATTGAAATGGACCCGGTCAAAGTTTAGGCCATCTGTGATTGGGTCCAACCTACTTCATTAAAGGCTCTTCAGAGATTCTTGGGTTTTGCCAATTTTTATCGTAAATTTATTGGTAATTTCTCTGTTATTGTTAAACCATTGACTGATTTGACCAAAAAGGGTTCTGATGTGGTGAATTGGCCTCCTGAGGCAGTCTCTGCATTTCAGGAACTTAAACAGAGATTCACTTCTGCTCCTGTTCTACGGCAGCCTGATGTTTTTCTGCCATTTCGGGTGGAGGTTGATGCCTCTGAAATTGGGCAGGTGCCGTTTTGTCCCAAAGAGATCCTGAGACCTCTAAAAGTAACCCTTGTGCTTTTTTCTCTCGAAAATTTTCTCCAACTGAACGTAATTATGACGTGGGTAATCGGGAGTTATTGGCCATGAAGTGGGCTTTTGAAGAGTGGAGACATTGGATGGAGGGAGCCAAACATCAGGTGGTGGTCCTCACAGACCATAACAATCTGGTTTATCTGGAATCAGCCAAGCGACTTAATCCTAGACAGGCCAGGTGGGCCTTGTTTTTCACACGTTTAAATTTTGTGGTTTCCTTTCTTCCTGGCACTAAGAATGTTAAGGCGGATGCTGTTATGTTTCGGTAGCTGAGGAGTGCAGGTAAAAAAGGCAATACACCAGAGCAGTTGGAATCTATGAGATTGCAGTACCCTGACTAACCACACAACTAGAGGCAGCCGTGGAGCATTCCTACGTTGGTCCTAGACGCCTCGTCACAGCCTGAGAAACTAACTACACCTAAAGATAGAAATAGGAAAGCTATCTGCCCCGGAGCAGAACCCCAAAGATAATAGAAAGCCCCCAAACATGTAATGGCGGTTAGACAAGAGGAAATACTGACACAGAAAGAAAATAGTATGAGCAAACGCTGGTGCCCAAACTATCTAAATAGAAAAGGATAGGAAGGGTACTTATTGCAATCCCAGAAAACCCTGAAAAGCACCAACTCTACTAATTTCAAAATCACCTGAGATCACACGACCTCTACCACCTAAATTAGTTCTCTGGTGTAACAAAATCAAAACAGCAGCCACTGAAAAAACTGGAAAAAGCAAAAGAACAAAACTCAGTGGCTGAACTAAACTGAGAGGGCAGAAGCCCCCGGAGGGGACCCTGAAGGCCCCCACAGAAGTGCAGGACAAAATGCAAAAAATATAGCACAAACACAAAAGAAGAAAAAGTCTTATCTGTTAGCAGGAGATGCAGACACGACACAGCAGGCTACAAGGGAAACTGGAATGAAGGATTCAGACCAGAACAATTGATCACCGGCAACCCTGATGGGAAAATGACTCCCTTATATAAGACCAGTCAGTAACACCTGATTCCCAGTCCTCACAATCTTCACTAGC
>JARQOD010002267.1:0-80543 GCA_033576555.1 Oophaga sylvatica
GCCCCGTCTTCCCCCAAAGTCGTCTATCAATGCGAATGCGAGGGCCATGGCCTCCAGTGATGGAGGAAATCATACTGGCCAACACTTTTTTTAATTTGCAGAAAACCCTTGACAAAACTGGCCCCAAAGAGGGGGTCATTCCATGAGTATCTTTTTCCCATCTCGGACCAGAAAAAATATTCCTCCCCGCTGGTCTTTTCCCTTGCCGTTTTTTACGAAACTTTGTTTCAGAAAGGGGGAAACCGCCCCGGATCATCAATACCAGACCCGGGCATAAAAATCGATCCCTGACTGGAATCTGGGGACCGGGGGGAAATAAGAACGCCCAAAATTTGAGGACCCCCTTTAAGAGCGAGATAACAATTCCCACCCTCGCTCTTCACCCCCAGATGACCGAGGCCGCAGCCGAAAGTAAAATTTCATGCCCCCGGAAAGTAAAAAATTTGCCCCGCCCACCAGTGAACCTGTCCGGGAGAGAAACCTTGGGTTTCGATCTGGTTTCCCGGGGAGGAAAAAACCCTTTGGATTTAAAATGTCTGCAAATTCCAGGGGACCCCCCTCCCAACGTCGGGGCGGCTACTGGTCCATGACAGCTGGGGAATTTTTTATTTGGGCCGGTGAAAATGTCACGCTGTTGCAATAAAATATGTGATGTCGTAATCTATATAAAAAGGGGGCAACAACTATATAACATCGCATAGATAATGAAAATGAATTACCTGCAATGTCCAGGGGTCCAAGGGAACCGTTATACGCTTTTTCCCCGGGCTAGGGGGTGCCGGGGGTCTAAGCTGCCCCGAACTGGGGTCCTAATAACCCCTCAACCTGAGGTACTGTTAAAAATACAAGGGGCCAGGGCCACCCCGTAAACCCGCCCTATCAAACCCTGCCAACTGTATTCATCCCAAAAAACCCCGAATACCACCAAAGGAAAGAACAGGAACGGATAATGAACAAAAGACAAACAAGAAAAAGGGAAAGGAAAAAAGTAAATAAACTTACATACAACACTCACAAAAACGTAGGACACCAAGGTCTCGGGATTAAAATATAAGCTAAAGGTAAAAACAATAAAAACTCTTAGCTTTAAAAGTTCTCAGAACCGACCGTCTGCTAACTGTATAATGCTTTTTACCGGTCTAACACCCAGACTGGGAAAATTAAAGGAAAAATAATTAAACATAATCAAAAGCAGCCGGGGGAGGGTGCCCTACCCTTTCAAAGAGCGGAAAAATTTAAATCTACATTTCCAAAAAAAAAAAAGAAACAAAGCCAGCTGTGAGAAGTCAGAATTGCAAACGCGCGTCTTCGTGGCGAAGCACCCCGACACACGCCAATTAATCCTCCTAAACATTCTTCCTGACCTAGATTTCCCGGGAGTGATTCATAATCAAGACCTACTTAAGGCTCAAGGGAAACATAACCGGGATTCCTTTTTTGGGGCCAAAACCCCCCAAGGGACAATTTGTCTTTAAAATGGGGGGGATTTAGGGACAACGTCTGTATAACCCGAACACAATTAATATTGCAACTCATCCACGATTCCAAATAGCCGGGGATAGGGGAATTCAAAAACACAAATTTCTTTCTCGTTTCTTTTGGTGGCCCATTACGGAAAGATTCTTAAACTATTTTACTTCATGTGAAGTCTTTCAAGATAAAAAAACACCTCGCCCTCACCAACTGTCTGTTGAAACCTTTCCCACCCCGTCCCGCCCGTGGGGACCTTTCTATGGACTTCATTTGGAGTTCCCAAACCTCTAAAGGAAGAACACCATTCTAGTGGTGGGTTGCCCTCTAACAAAGGCAGCTCATTTTATCCCTTTGTCGCTTTTCCCCCTCAAAACAGACTCAACTTGATGATTTAAAAATGTGTTTCGCTTAATGGATTTCCGGATAGGGCATTTTGGACGAGGGGGGCAATTCACTTCAGGTTTTTGGGGAAAATTTCTTCCATTGGGCATTAAAGTTTAAAACCTTTCTTCTGCTTTTCATCCCCAACTAATGGACAGACAGAACGAACCCAATCGACCTGGGCAGTACTCCCCTCTTTATCTGCCCCCAAGGGTGATTGGGTGGATCTCTCCACTGGCTGAGTTCTCTTATAACAAATCTCAGAGCGCCTCCACTAACAGTCTCCTTTTTTACTCCAATCTGGGTATCACCAAACTTTTTTTTCCTCGTTTTCCCATAATACCCCCTTCCCGGGCAGGGGCTGAAAGAATCACTTCTTACAAAAAAATTATGGACTTCTGGAAAAATCTAAATTGGCTCGGGAAAAGGGTAAAAGAAAGCAGCGATAAATTCGAAAACCCTGCACCAGCTTTAAAGGGTAGGGATTGGTCGGGGCTGTAAAACCAGAAATTTTAAAATTTAAAGATTCCATCGTCTAAATTGGGACATAAGTAATTGGCCTTTATAAGATAAAATTAAGATTATACATGCTTTGTTTGTCTTCAACTCCCCAAACTTGAAAATCCCCCCTGTCTTTCATGTATCCCTAAAAAAAGGCTCACCCCCAAAACGTTTCCTGGACTTTTTCTCCTTCCCCTGACCCATGCGGGTCAGGGTCAAAAAATTTAGGGTGGAAAGGATTCTAGATTCCAGGTTGTACAGAAATCAGTTGCAAAATTTATTAAATGCGGGGCTACCCAGGGAGGAAACTCATGGGAACCGTCAATAATGTAAATGCTCCTCGCCTGCCCGCCTTTCATAAAGGGGTACCCGACAAGCCTGGTTGGGGTATCCGGATTGCCCCCTAAGGGGAGTAATGTAAAATTTTTGTCCTGTTTACATGTTCCTTTAAAAATCAGTTTTTTCCGCGGCCCTTTTTTCTTTTTGTCTTTCTGCAGCTCTTTCCCTCGTTAATATGGAGTTTCCGTTTTCATTTCCCCCGCCCAATTTTCCCTCTTTCTTTTAAGCACCTCAGCTGAAAAATCATCTCCTGAACAACCTCAACATCTGTGGCCTGACTCCTGCTAACCTTTGGGCTTGTACTCCAGCTATTCCCTACGAGGGAAACCCTTGGGGAACCTTTTGGGGCTCTGGAAAAACCCGCTGTTTGGGGAAACCATGTTTGCAGAGGAATTACGGACAGAGAAGAACCTGAACCTGCTTTGGGGAAATTTTTTGTGTGCTTGAATTACTCTGGCCTCGTGTCTCCCGTCGCTGTTCCCCGCAAACTGTGTGAAATTTTGCATGCTTTTATGAATAATCAAGCATTTTATTTCAACCCAGTTCCGGTTTTCCTCCACCCCAAACACAAAAACGCTATAGGAAAGTACACTATACATACAGCGTTGTGGGGAATAGGAGGACTGGGGAGAAGGCGTGTTGGAGAAGGGGGAGGGGCGTGTGGGGAGAATGAGAGGGACTGGGGGAAAGGCTTGTGTGGGAATGAGGACTGGGGAGAAGGGTGTGTGGAGAATGGGGAGGAGGCATGTGGAGAATGGGGGGGACTGGGGAGAAGGCTTTGGAGAATGGGGAAAGGACTGGAAGAGCGTGTGAGAGAATGGGGAGGACGGGGAAAGAAGGCGTGTGTAGAATCGGGGGGTCGGGAGAAGGGCTTGTGTGGAGAATGAAGAGGACTGGGAGAAGGCGTGTGTGGAGAATGAGGGGGACTGGGGAGAAGTGTGTGGAGAATGAAGAGGACTGGGAGAAGGGGTGTGGAGAAGAGGAGGACTGGGGAGAAGGCGTGTGTGGAGAATGAGGAGGACTGGGGAGAAGTGTGTGTGGGAGAATGGGGAGGAGGCGTGTGTGGAGAATGGAAGGGACTGGGGAGAAGGCGTGTGGAGAATGAGGGGACGGGGAGAAGGCTTGTATGGAGAATGAAGAGGAACTGGGGAGAAGGTGTGTGTGGAGAATGAGGGGGACTGGGGAGAAGGCGTGTGTGGGAGAATGAAGAGGACTGGGGAGAAGGGTGTGTGGAGAATGAGGAGGACTGGGGAGAAGGCGTGTGTGGAGAATGAGGAGGACTGGGGAGAAGGCATGTGGAGAATGGGGAGGAGGCGTGTGTGGAGAATGAGGAGGACTGGGGAGAAGGCGTGTGTGGACAATGAGGGGACTGGGAGAAGGCTTGTGTGGATAATGAGGAGGACTGGGAGAAGCGTGTGGAGAATGAGGAGGACTGGAGAAGGCGTGAGGAGAATGAGGGGGACGGGGAGAAGGCTTGTGTGGAGAATGAAGAGGACTGGGGGAGAAGGCGTGTGTGGAGAATTACGTGGACTGGGGAGAAGGCGTGTGTGGAGAATGAGTAGGACTGTGTCATGGGTGTATCGCCACAAGGATCGTCGCGATTACACACTCTGACTTCTCACAGCTGAGTTGCTGTTTCTTTGTGTTTGGTAATGAGGGAGTTAATTTTACCTAGCTCTTTGCTAAGACTAGGTCCAGCCTCGCCCGGCTGCTTTTGATTATGTTCTAATTAGATTCCTTCATATACCTGCCAGTCTGTTTGTTAATGCCGGTGAAAGCCTTTATGTAGTCTAGCAGACTGGATCGGTTCTGAGAATACTTAAGCTAAGAGCTCCTTGGTTTGTTTTTACTCTTATAGCTTATAGTTTATCTCTGAACCTTAGGTGTTCCTACTGTGTGTGAGTGTTGTATGTAAGACTTTATTTACTTTATTTCTTGTCTTTCTTGTATGTCTTTCTGTTCATTAAACCGTTACCTGTTCATTCCCTTTGGTGGTAATCAGGGTCCTTCTTAGGACTAGATTACAGTTGGCAGGGATGATAGGAGACAGGGTTTACGCTGGTGGCCTGGACCTCTGTACCTTTAACAGTACCTCCAGGTAGAGGGATTAGTTAGGACCCCAGTTTAGGGTCAGCATAGACCCCGGTCACCCTCTAGCCGGAGACGCGTATAACGGATTCCGTATTGACCCACTGGACTTTCTGTCAGTAATTCTATGTTATCATATTCTATGCGCATGTTATATTGTATGTTGCCTTTTGATATAGATTACTGTCATCACATATATATATATATCTGCTATACAGCGTGACATTTTCACCGGCCATACAAAAGATTCTCTCCAGCTGTCATGGATCCAGTAGCCAGCTGGCCCGGCAGTTGCAGGGGTTGTCCATGGAGTTTGCAGACATTAAGTCCAAGGTTTTGTTCCCCCCGGAGCAAACCAGATCTGAACCTAAGGTTGCTCTCCCGGACAGGTTCACTGGTGGGCGGGACAAATTTTTTACTTTCCGGGAGGCATGTAAATTGTACTTTCGGCTGCGGCCTCGGTCATCTGGGAGTGAAGAGCAGAGGGTGGGAATTGTTATCTCGCTCTTACAAGGGGACCCTCAATCTTGGGCGTTCTCTATTCCTCCAGGCTCCCCAGATCTCCAGTCAGTGGATCGATTTTTTACTGCCCTGGGTCTGGTATATGATGATCCGGATCGAGTTTCCCTTGCTGAAACAAGTGCGTAAAATACGCAAGGAAATCGTCCAGCAGAGGAATATTCTTCTGAGTTCCGTAGATGGGCAACAGATACTCAGTGGAATGACCCAGCTCTTAGGAGCCAGTTTTGTCAAGGGTTGTCTGACAAATTTAAAAGATGTGTTGGCTCAGTAATGATTCTCCTCCATCACTGGAGGCTGCTATGGCCCTCGCTATTCGCATGGATAGACGAATTCGGGGAAGACGCGAGGTAACTCCGCCTCCCGTGATGACTCCACCTACTACTAAAGTCCCTTATACTGAGGTTCCCCTGGTCTGTTCTGAGGAAACCCATGCAGTTGGGAGGGACATCTTTTTGTAGGAAGGAATTGGCGGTGCACCGCAAGACTAGAAGGTGTTTCTTTTGCGGGAGAGAGGGACATTTTGTTGGGGGGTGTCCATCCCGGGCCTCTTCGAGCAAAGGAGTTAACCTGGGAGTGTGTATTTCGTCCCCAAATCCCTCTCAGTTTCTCGTGCCTGCGGAGGTGGTGATTGGTACTAGAACTGAGAGGATTTCTGTTTTTCTTGATAGTGGGTCCGGGGCTAATCTGGTGGACGCTCGGTTTGCCCAGGTGCATGGTATGCAACTGAGTGTATTGGCCAAACCGGTCCCTATAGTCTCTATTGATTCTAGACCTCTCGGTCAAGGTAGCTTGGTACAAGCTGTTCATAACATAGATCTTCGAGTAGGGGCAAGACATAAAGAGCAATTGTCTTGTTATGTGTTGGAGGGTCTACCTACTCCTATTGTGTTGGGACTTCCTTGGTTGGCTAAACATAACCCAGTGATTGATTGGCAATCCGGAAAGATAAGCCAGTGGGGTGAATTTTGCAGGAATAACTGCATGAGCACGGTCATCGGTGCGGTTGTGCCTAGGACTTTGTCTCCTTTTCTGGAGGACTTGGGGAGATGTTCTCAGAGGAGGGGTGTAAAGAGTTACCTCCTCATCGCGCATATGACTGCTCAATAAAGTTGCTTCCTGATGCCTTATCTCGTACTTTCCCGGGGGCCGGAAGACAGATGATCCGGTTCCTATTCCTCAGGAGGGAGTTGTAGTGTCAGCTGTATGCTCTGAGCTTGAGGGGGAGGTATTGGGGGCTCAGGGAGACGCCCCGGTGGGACTTCCGGGGAGACTGATAGTTCCAGATCGGTTAAGACTGAAGGTTACGGGGAACCGTTACAAACGGATGGCTGATAGGGGGAGAGTTTTCTGGTCTAGATCTGAAGGTGAATGATCTAGTTTGGTTGTCTACCAGGAATATAAAACTTAAAGTTTCCTCCTGGAGGTTGGGTCCCAGATTCATCGGGCCGTACAGGATCAGTTCCATAATTAATCCTGTGGCATTTCGTCTGGACCTCCCTCCTACGTTTAAAATTCATAATGTGTTTCACAAGTCATTACTTAAAAAGTATGTGGCACCAGTCATACCGTCACCTCTACCTCCGCCTTCAGTGGTGGTCAATGATAACGTGGAATTTCATGGGTCGAAAATCATTGACTCACGTCTCAGTCGCCGATCCCTTCAGTACTTGGTTCATTGGAGGGGTATGGTCCTGTGGAGAGGACGTGGGTCCCTGCGTCTGATGTTAACGCAGATCGATTGGTTCGGACCTTTCACACAACTCACCCGGGCAGACCTGGCCCTGAGGGTCCGGAGTCCCCTCGTAGAGGGGGGGTACTGTCATGGTGTATCGCCACAAGGATCGTCGCGATTACACACTCTGACTTCTCACAGCTGAGTTGCTGTTTCTTTGTGTTTGGTAATGAGGGAGTTAATTTTACCTAGCTCTTTGCTAAGACTAGGTCCAGCCTCGCCCGGCTGCTTTTGATTATGTTCTAATTAGATTCCTTCATATACCTGCCAGTCTGTTTGTTAGATGCCGGTGAAAGCCTTTATGTAGTCTAGCAGACTGGATCGGTTCTGAGAATACTTAAGCTAAGAGCTCCTTAGTTGTTTTTACTCTTATAGCTTATAGTTTATCTCTGAGACCTTAGGTGTTCCTACTGTGTGTGAGTGTTGTATGTAATGATCTGACTTTATTTACTTTATTTCTTGTCTTTCTTGTATGTCTTTCTGTTCATTAACCGTTACCTGTTCATTCCCTTTGGTGGTAATCAGGGTCCTTCTTAGGACTAGATTACAGTTGGCAGGGATTGATAGGAGACAGGGTTTACGCTGGTGGCCTGGACCTCTGTACCTTTAACAGTACCTCCAGGTAGAGGGATTAGTTAGGACCCCAGTTTAGGGTCAGCATAGACCCCGGTCACCCTCTAGCCGGAGACAGCGTATAACGGATTCCGTATTGACCCACTGGACTTTCTGTCAGGTAATTCTATGTTACATATATCTATGCGCATGTTATATTGTATGTTGCCCTTTTGATATAGATTACTGTCATCACATATATATATATCTGCTATACAGTGTGACAGACTGGGAAGAAGGCGTGTGTGGAGAATGAGGGGGACTGTGGAGAAGGCGTGTGTGGAGAATGAGGAGGACTGGGGAGAAGTCGTGTGGGAGAATGAGGGGGACTGGGGAGAGGCGTGTGTGGAGAATGAGGAGGACTGGGAAGAAGTCGTGTGTGGAGAATGAGGGGGACTGGGGAGGAGGCGTGTATGGAGAATGAGGAGGACTGGGAGAAGGCGTGTGTGGAGAATGAGGGGGACTGGGAGAAGGCTTGTGTGGAGAATGAGGAAGACTGGGGAGAAGGCGTGTGTGGAGAATGAGGGCTGGGGAGAAGGCGTGTGTGGAGAATGAGGAGGACTGGGGAGAAGGCGTGTGTGGAGAATGAGGGGGACGGGGAGAAGGCTTTTGTGGAGAATAAAGAGGACTGGGAGAAGGCGTGTGTGGAGAATGAAGGGGACGGGGAGAAGGCGTGTGTGGAGAATGAGGGGACAGGGAGAAGGGTATGTGGAGAATGAGGAGGACTGGGATGAAGGCATGTGTGGAGAATGAGGGGGACTGGGGAGAAGGCGTGTGTGGAGAATGAGGGGACAGGGAGAAGGGTGTGTGGAGAATGCGGAGGACGTCACCGTAACATTCTAGGTCGGAGGAGAGGAGCGCACGTGACTCGTCACGTGTGCAGAAATAGACTGGTGCACAGGGAGCATGGGACTGGGGAGAAGGGTGTGTGGAGAATGAGGGGGACGGGGAGAAGGCGTGTGTGGAGAATGAGGACTGGGGAGAAGGGTGTGTGGAGAATGAGGGGGACGGGGAGAAGGCGTGTGTGGAGAATGAGGGGACAGGAGAAACCGTGTGTGGAGAATGAGGAGGACTGGGGAGAAGGCATGTGTGGTGAATGGGGGGGACTGGGGAGGACGCGTGTGTGAACAATGAGGAGGACTGGGGAGAAGGCGTGTGTGGAGAATGAGGGGGACTGGGAGGAGGCGTGTGTGGAGAATGGGGAGAAGGCGTGTTTGGAGAATGAAGAGGACTTGGGAGAAGGGTATGTGGAGAATGAGGAGGACTGGGGAGAAGGCGTGTGTGTAGAATGAGGAGGACTGGGGAGAAGGCGTGTGTGGAGAATGGGGAGGAGGCGTGTGTGGAGAATGAGGACTGGGGAGAAGGCGTGTGTGGAGAATGAGGGGGACTGGGGAGAAGGTGTGTGTGGAGAATGAGGAGGACTGGGGAGAAGGGTGTGTGGAGAATGAGGAGGACTGGGGAGAAGGCGTGTGGAGAATGAGGGGGACGGGGAGAAGGCTTGTGTGAAGAATGAGGAAGTCTGGGGAGAAGGCTTCTGTGGAGAATGAGGAGACTGGGGAGAGGCGTGTGTGGAGAATGGGGAGGAGGCGTGTGTGGAGAATGGGGGAGATTGGGGAGAAGGCTTGTGTGGAGAATGAGGAGGACTGGGGAGAAGGCGTGTGTGGAGAATGAGGAGGACTGGGGAGAAGGCGTGTGTGGAGAATGAGGAGGACTGGGGAGAAGGCGTATGTGGAGAATGAGGAGGACTGGGGAGAAGGCGTGTGTGGAGAATGAGGAGGACTGGGGAGAAGGCGTGTGTGGAGAATGAGGGGGACGGGGAGAAGGCTTTTGTGGAGAATAAAGAGGACTGGGGAGAAGGCGTGTGTGGAGAATTAGGGGGACTGGGGAGAAGGCGTGTGTGGAGAATGAGTAGGACTGGGGAGAAGGCATGTGTGGAGAATGAGGGGGACTGGGGAGAAGGCGTGTGTGGAGAATGAGGAGGACTGGGAGAAGTCGTGTGTGGAGAATGAGGGGGACTGGGGATGAGGCGTGTGTGGAGAATGAGGAGGACTGGGGAGAAGGCGTGTGTGGAGAATGAGGGGACTGGGGAGAAGGCTTGTGTGGAGAATGAGGAAGACTGGGGAGAAGGCGTATGTGGAGAATGAGGAGGACTGGGGAGAAGGCGTGTGTGGAGAATGAGGAGGACTGGGGAGAAGGCGTGTGTGGAGAATGAGGGGGACGGGGAGAAGGCTTTTGTGGAGAATAAAGAGGACTGGGGAGAAGGCGTGTGTGGAGAATGATGGGGACAGGGAGAAGGCGTATGTGGAGAATGAGGGGGACAGGGAGAAGGGTATGTGGAGAATGAGGAGGACTGGGATGAAGGCATGTGTGGAGAATGAGGGGGACTGGGGAGAAGGCGTGTGTGGAGAATGAGGGGGACAGGGAGAAGGGTGTGTGGAGAATGCGGAGGACGTCACCGTAACATTCTAGGTCGGAGGAGAGGAGCGCACGTGACTCGTCACGTGGTGCAGAAATAGGACTGGTGCACAGGGAGCATGTGGGGACTGGGGAGAAGGGTGTGTGGAGAATGAGGGGGTGTCACGGGTGTGTCGCTGCGAAGATCGTCGCGATTGCACACCCTGACTTCTCACAGCTGAGTTTCTGGTGCTGGGTGTTTTTCGGCAGTGAGGGAGTTAATTCTCCCTCTCTCTGTGCTGGACTAGACCAGCCTAGCTCAGCTGCAATTAATGTTGTGGTAATTGGTTTCCTTCAAATACCTGCCTGTCTGCTGGGGAAGTGTCGGTGAAAGCATTCATGCAGACCAGCAGAGCGGATCGTTGTATGGTGAAGGCTGAAGTTAAGAGTACCTGTGTGGTCTTTTTCCCCTCCTCGCTTTATCATTTATCTCCGTACCCGTTGGTGTCCCCTCTGTTTCCTGTGGTGTGATTTTTGTATGCAAGGTGGATTTCAGTTTACCCCTTGTACTGTCTCGTTCGTCTATTACTGTGTTTAGGCATATACCTACCAGTCCCCGGTGTTGTGATCAGGGTCCTTCTCAGGACTGGATCACTGAGGTTCAGGGATCCTCAGGAGGTAGGGATTACGCTGGCGGCCTGGACCTCTGTACCATCAACAGTACCTCCAGGTAGAGGGATTAGTCAGGACCCCAGCTTAGGGTCAGCATAGACCCCAGACCTCCTGTATGCAGTAACAGCGTGACATTTTCACTGACCACTAAAGATTTTCTCCAGTCACCATGGATCCAGTAGTCAGTCTAGCTCGGCAGTTGCAGAGTTTGTCCATGGAGCTGGCGGACGTTAAGTCCAAGGTTTTGTACCCCCCGGAGCAGGCCGGACCTGAACCTAAAGTAGCTCTCCCTGACAGATTCACTGGGGAGCGGGACAAGTTTTTTTGCTTTCCGGAGGCATGTAAATTGTACTTTCGGCTGCGACCTCGGTCATCTGGGAGTGAAGAACAAAGGGTGGGGATTGTCATCTCGCTCCTACAAGGAGACCCCCAATCCTGGGCGTTCGCTCTTCCCCCGGGCTCCCCAGCTCTCCAGTCAGTGGATAGGTTTTTTACGGCTCTGGGTCTTGTGTATGATGACCCGGATCGGGTCTCCCTTGCTGAATCTAAGTTACGTAGGATCCAGCAGGGAGATCGTCCGGCAGAGGAATTCTGTTTGGAGTTCCGTAGGTGGGCCACGGACACCCAGTGGAATGACCCGGCTCTTAGGAGCCAGTTTTGTCAAGGTTTATCTGACAAATTAAAGGATGTGCTGGCACAGTATGACCCTCCCACGTCACTGGAAGCCGCTATGGCCCTTGCTATTCGTATTGACAGACGTCTTCGGGAGAGGTGCGGGGTAACTTCGCCCCCTGTGATGACTCCACCTTCCTCAAGGGTCCCTTATATGGAGCTTCCCTGGTCAGTCCAGAGGAACCTATGCAATTAAGAGGGACATCATTCCGGGGGAGGGGATCGGTGGGGCGCCACAAATCAGGAGGTTGTTTCTTCTGTGGAAAAAAGGGACATTTTATTAGGGGGTGTCCATCCCGTCCTTTGCAGAGTGTGAAGTCGCCGGAAAACTATTGATCCCAGATTGTGTGGTGGACGGCAATCTGGGAGTAAGTATTTCGTCCCTAAGTTCGTCTCAGTTTCTCGTACCGGCGGAGGTGGTGGTGGGTGCGAGAACTGAGAGGATATCTGTTCTTCTGGATAGTGGGTCCGGGGCTAACCTGGTGGATGCTCGCTTTGCCCGGGTTCAAGGTATGCGATTGAGTGTGTTGACTAAACCCGTCCCCATATTCTCGATCGACGCCAGACCTCTCGGTCAGGGAAGTTTTTTGCAAGCAGTGCATAACATAGATCTTCAAGTGGGGGCGTTACATAAAGAACTGTTGTCATGTTATGTGTTGGAGGGTCTTCCCACTCCTATAGTGCTGGGCCTTCCTTGGTTAACTAAGCATAACCCGGTTATTGATTGGCAATCCAGAGAGATAAGCCAATGGAGTGAATTCTGTAATAAAAACTGCATGAATATGGTCATTGGGGCGGTCGCTCCAAGGGCCTTACCTCCATTTCTGGTGGACTTTGAGGATGTGTGATGAACGGGCACACGGTCCGCCACGCGGTAGACCGGGGTATCACGGCCTGTGATCCTCCGTGCCGCAAATGTGACGAAAACGCGCACACACACGACGGCTGCTGCCGTCCGACCCGGTAAACTGCAGGGACTTTTAATTATCCCACTTCCACTTAGGAACTTGCAGCTCTCTGGCGCCCCCCTTACCCTCAGGTCAGTCAGGGGACTGCACCTAGGATAATTGGTCGCCAGACGGGTCACTTGGATGTGTGCTGGCTATTGGGCACGCTGCAGTGAGGGAATTATAATTACTCCTGGCTGCAGCCAGGCAGTACCCTTATAAACCCCGCTCCGTCACTGCCAGCGTCACCCAGTAGATTAACACTTTACACCCCTTCCTTTTAGCTGCCACCAGCTACGGCTTTTGATGAACAATTTATCAAGAGGGTCCGTAGCAACCCCAAAACAGTAGCGTAGTGCTTCAGGCACGTGCAAATTCGTTTATAGAGCAGGAGAAACAAACTAATAAATTTATAGGTTTATTCCTAAAAAGACAGGCAGTGCTTATACAATATAAAAAGATGTAACAAGCTGAGGCAATATAGTTATGTACAAGACAATTAGAAAATAAAAGGGGTTAACATAAGGAAGATCAACTTACAGTTCTTAGATCATAGTAGGCAAGCCATGCGGTCGGGGGAGGGGAGACATCACAATGCATCACAGAGCTGCTATAAGTCTGGTGTCCAGGGCAGATCTGAGCCAGAATACCTGGCCCCTACCTTATAGACCTGTGGCCGTGACATCATAAACGGGGTGGAGTTACCAGGGTCCTCCTCTTGCTGAAAGGTATGGTTGGAGTTCTGAAAGATTATCAGGAGCATAACTCATCCTGAGAACCTCGCAGAAGAATGGCAGACCTATCAATGATCTTACTTGAAATGACGGTTCAAATGAGCCCACACGCGGGTGGGCTAGTTTATAGGGCATCCGAGAATTCCATTTCTCGGGTTCTGTTGGAGTTACGGGTTTACCAGTACCACAGGACCGTTGCCTGTCAGGCGCATGTTTCACAACAGTACTTTCGTGTTTCTAGCGGACGCTCCCACCGTGTTATTAACCAAAACAGAATGCAGTCTCCAAAATGGCTGCTAGTGTAGGAGCAGCACATGTGCTGACAATGGGGGACCCCTGCGGTGAAGCGGGAAAAACTTCCAGCACTGGCAGCTCACATTACACTGCCTGAGTGCAGGCTGGGGGGGGTTGGTGAGAAGTATGAGAGCTGCAGAGAGAAGGAGGGGGCTTTGCTTTGTGGGCTTTCCGCAGTACAAAAAAAAAAAGATGAGGACAGCAATTCCAGCACAGCACTCATCACACCTCCACACCTTTGAGGGCGCTACGGAGGCATGACCTGTCGGTAATCCGACATGCGCACCTTGAAGGTGCGCCCGTACAGGTAGGGCTGCAAACGTTGCAGTGCCCAGACCATGGCCAGGCACTCCTTCTCGATGGTGGAGTATGCCACTTCCCTTGGCAGAAGTTTCCGGCTCAGGTACAACACGGGGTGCTCCTGGTTCCCCGAATCAACCTGGCTGAGTACAGCACCGAGGCCAAATTCGCTGGCGTCAGTCTGTACCAGGAAGGGCCGACTGCTGTCGACGGCTCTCAACACTGGAGAGCTGCACAGGGCTGTTTTCAAAGCTCGGAATGCCGCCTCACAGCCATCTGTCCAGCTGACTGTTTGGGGTAGACCGCCCTTGGTGAGGTCCGTCAAGGGTTTTGCAATGGCGCTATAGTTCGGTACGAAACGCCTATAGTACCCTGCAGTGCCCAGGAAGGACTTCACCTGCTTTTTGGTCCTGGGGGTGGGCCAGGACACGATCGCGTCCACTTTCTCGGGCTCTGGACTCATGGAACCCCCACCTACCCGGTGCCCCAGGTAGTGGACCTCCCTCATGCCCATCTGGCATTTTCCCGGCTTGATGGTCAGACCTGCCTGGTGAATACGCTTGAGCACCTCCTGGAGATGCTGAAGGTGTTCCTCCCAGGTGGAACTGAAGACGGCAATGTCGTCCAGGTACGCCACAGCGTACTCCTCCAGTCCCTGAAGCAGGTGGTTGACCATCCGCTGAAAAGTGGCAGGGGCATTCTTCATGCCGAAAGGCATGACCGTGGACTCGTACAGTCCAAAAGGGTGATAAAGGCGGATTTCTCCTGCGCCGCAGGGCTCAGGGGAATCTGCCAGTATCCCCGGCTTAAATCCATGATGGATATGTACTTGGCATTCGCCAACCGCTCCAGCAGATCCTGCGTGGCATTGGGTGCGCATCAGAGGTAGTGATGGCGTTGAGCCCCCTGTAGTCCACGCAGAACCGGGTGATCCGATCCTTTTTGGGCACGAGAACTACAGGTGAGGCCCACGCGCTTTTGGACGGCCGGATCACCCCCAGCTGCAACATCTCATGGATCTCCTGGCGCATAATCTGCTGCACCTCCTCAGAGATCCGATAAGGTGTCCGCCGTAACGGGGCGTGATTCCCGGTGTCCACCTCATGGACTGCCAACTTGGTCCTTCCGGGTCGGTTAGTGAACACGGCCTGAAAGGATTCCAGAGTGGTCAGCAACTGCAACCGCTGGGAGGCGGTTAGCGAGGCATTTACCTCCATGTCCTCAATGGACCCATTGGCATTAGCTTGGGCCAGCATGTCTAGGAGGGGATCCTCTTCCCCGTCCTCGGGCAGATTGCAGACCGGTAGGACGCAGGCTTCACGTTCGTGATGGGCCTTCATCATGTTGACGTGAAAGGCCTTGCGCCTACCCTGAGTGTGGTCAAGCGTGACCACGTAGGTGGCTGGGTTGAGCTGTTGGTGCACGACGTACGGGCCTTCCCAGGCTGCCTGAAGCTTATCCTTTGGTACGGGACCAGCACCCACACCTTTTGACCCACCTGGTAGGTCCGCTCCCGGGCGTTCTGGTCGTACCAGTGCTTCTGGTCAGCCAGAGCCTGCGTCATGTTGTCATGCACCAACTGCGTCAAGGTCTGCATCTTGTCGCGGAAGCGCATGACATAATCCACGATGGACACTTCCGTGGGGTTTGGCTCATCTTCCCAGGATTCTCTTATCAACCCAAGGGGTCCCCGGACTCGCCTACCATACAGGAGCTCGAAGGGGGAGAACCCCGTCGAGGCCTGCGGGACTTCTCTGTAGGCAAATAGCAGGTGTGGGAGGTACCGCTCCCAATCGCGTCCCTGGGTCTCAACCAGCATGCGGAGCATCTGTTTGAGGGTACCGTTAAAGCGCTCACACAAACCATTGGTCTGTGGGTGATACGCACTCTATACCATACGCGTCACCTGCATTTTGCTGCAGAGAGCCTTCATTAGGCGAGACATAAATTGGGTCCCTTGATCGGTAAGCATCTCCCTGGGAAATCCTACCCGTGAAAAGATGGTCACCAGTGCATCCGCCACCTTATCTGCCCTAGTTGAGGACAGAGCTACTGCCTCCGGGTACCGGGTAGCGTAGTCTACCACAGTAAGGATGTATTGCTTTCCAGAGCTGCTGGGGACGGCCAGCGGGCCCACAATGTCCACCGCGATCCTCTGGAAAGGCTCCTCTATCACTGGCAATGGGATCAGGGGAGCCTTAAGAGCAGGCCCCGCCTTCCCCACTCTTTGACAGGTGATACAGGAGCGGCAGTAGTTAGTCACATCTGTCCCCATCTTGGGCCAATAGAAGTGTTGAGACAGCCGTGCCTTAGTTTTGCTGATCCCCAAGTGTCCAGCGAGTGGAATCTCATGGGCAATCCTCAACAACTCACCTCGGAACTGGTGCGGGATGACCAGCTGTTTTTCCCTCAACCACTCCTTTTGGGAATCTCTGGGTACTGTCTCCCGGTACAACCTTCCTCGTTCCCAGAACACCCTCTCCTTATCAGTCACGGAGGTGGGCGTCTCGGCGAGGTGCCTCAAGTTCTCCAGGCTCGCATCTGAGTGCAGAGCGGCCTGGAACTCCTGGCTGGAGGCAGCCAGAAGTGACGTCAGGGTTCCTCCCTCACTGGGACCCTCTGGGACCGGCTCTGGGTCCACCTCTGGTTCAGTCTCTCCTGTAGCGGAGGAGGGTCCAGATGGCAGGGCGCTACCTGCGATCCGGGCACTCTGACTGCGGGTGACAGCAGCTACATATGCAGTCTCCCCGGGGATTTCTATAGACCCATCAGCCTGCGCTGCTATGGGCTCTACCTCCCCATCCACCCCCAACACTTCAGGAGCAGTGCTACTTATGGGCCAGTTACCTTCCTCGGTGGCACTGGTCAGTGTCTTGGCGTCACCTTCCTCCCGGTTCCCATGCACCTCCCCATTTCCTTGAGCACTGTCGCTTGCTCCTGCTAGGGGTTCCTCAGCCGTCTCACTCCGCAGAGCGACGGGACTGAACGCTCCTGTACCTGTGGACACATCTACCACTTCAGAGAAAGGGTTAACAGATTCAGATGGCACAGATACATCACTATCAACATCAGTCCTAGGAAAGAAAGGTTATCAGTTGCATCATCACTTCGCAAAGCATTAGCAGGTAACACAATCAGTTTCCCATCATCATCAACATCAACATCATGGTTAACGTTAACCTTATCATCAGATTGGGAAGGGGTGTCAGGGACATAGTACGCCACCATCCTCCCCAGATCAGTCCCCAATAAAACATCAGTGGGCAGGTTTTCGGACACCCCCACTTCCTTCACCCCGCTCCCGGCACCCCAGTCAATGAAAACTCGGGCTATCGGCAAGGGGTAGTGGACGCCCCCAATCCCTGTGACAGTTAAGGTTTTCCCCGGAATCAACTCTTCAGGGGCCGCCAGTTCGGGTCGGATGAGGGTTCGTTCAGCCCCGGTGTCCTTGAGGCCGGTAGCAAGACGGGCCCCCACGCGGACGGGCTGCACGTTGTCATCAACCCTCCCCACCACACCACCCACCAAAAGAACAGAGGCATTGGGCCCGGAGGCCTTGGCTGGGGGGTTCTTCTGCCTCTCCGGACAGGTGGCGCTGATGTGTCCAGTCCTTTTACAGGAGAAACACTGGCGGGGGTCTGATGTAGGCCTGGCGCTGGCAAAGGGGATAGTGCCTCCAGAGGGACGGCTGGCAGGGGCACTGGGGTTGGTTGCAGGCTTACCCCCTCCCCAGCGGGTGGTGACGGGCTTCCGCACCTCGGTTTTCCGGTTGGCCTCATAGCTGTTGGCGATCCGTGCTGTTCTGACCGCGTCCTCCGGTTCTCGGTCCAGGATGAACTGTCGGACCTCAGCTGGGCACAGATGCAGGAACTGGTCTTTGATCATCAGGTCCCTCAGGTTCTCAAAGGTGTCAACTGACAGTCCCTGGATCCACTGGTCAAAGTGGTTCCTGAGTCCTTGCACCACATCGCTATAACTGTCGTGTGGGCCACGTTGGAGGTTCCGGAACTTCTTTCGGTATACCTCAGGGGTTAGCTGGTACTTGGCGATCAGGCCTGCTTGATGGCCTGATAGTTGTCATCTTGATCCGGCGTGAGTGAAGAAAACGCCTCCAGAGCTTTGCCCTTTAGCCCGGGGGTCAAGTACCTGGCCAATTGGTTGTCAGGCAGCCGGTACTGTCTGCAGACTTTCTCAAAGGCCCGCAGAAAAGTGTCCAAGTCTCCGTCCTTTTCCATCACGGGAAAGTGCTCCGGCCGGGGCTTGGGACTCTGAGCGCTGCTGGGCACACTGCTCTGGGCTGTGGAGGGCATTGCCCCTTGTCTGAGCAGCTCCAGTTCATGGGCTCTCTGAGCTTCCCGCTCGGCTCTCTCAGCCTCCCGCTCGGCTCTCTCAGCCTCCCGCTCGGCCCTCTCGGCCTCTCGCTGGGCTCTCTCGGCCTCTCGCTGGTTGGCCTCTCGCTGGTCGGCTCTCTCTTGAGCTTTCTGGATCAGCTTCAGGCGTTCTTCATGGTCGTCAGTGGAGAGTCCCTCCAAGGCCGCCTGCAGGTAAGGGTCCATCCCGCCCTGGGTGTAAGCAGTCAGGGGTTGGGCCTCTGCTCCTGCGGCACCACCTTGGCTTGGGCCGGCTCCTGCGCCCTCCTCGCTCTGAGCGTGGTCCCGTGCCATCAGGGCCTGGATCACTGCGGCCTTGGTTTGGTCCATGGGGACAATCTGCCTCCACTCGCATATGGCTAGAAGAGTTTCCCTGCTACTCCGATTATACCAGTCGAATCCCCTCGTAGCCATGGTTGCCAAATAAAAGATAGGATAGAAAAACAAAGAGAAGGGAGGGGTAACCGCAAGTACACACAATTGTCTGAGGACTAATAAACACTGAGTCTGTTCTCCAAAACTTTAGTTGCAGGGTCGCTGAAGAACCGTGCAAGTTTTTTAGTGAATGGAATGATTGCTCAAACCAGATCACTAATGCTCTATAATCCCACCGCTGCCACCAATATGTGATGAACGGGCACACGGTCCGCCACGCGGTAGCCCGGGGTATCACGGCCTGTGATCCCTCCGTGCCGCAAATGTGACGAAAACGCGCACACACATGACGGCTGCTGCCGTCCGACCCGGTAAACTGCAGGGACTTTTAATTATCCCACTTCCACTTAGGAACTTGCAGCTCTCTGGCGCCCCCCTTACCCTCAGGTCAGTCAGGGGACTGCACCTAGGATAATTGGTCGCCAGACGGGTCACTTGGATGTGTGCTGGCTATTGGGCACGCTGCAGTGAGGGAATTATAATTACTCCTGGCTGCAGCCAGGCAGTACCCTTATAAACCCCGCTCCGTCACTGCCAGCGTCACCCAATAGATTAACACTTTACACCCCTTCCTTTTAGCTGCCACCAGCTACGGCTTTTGATGAACAATTTATCAAGAGGGTCCGTAGCAACCCCAAAACAGTAGCGTAGTGCTTCAGGCACGTGCAAATTCGTTTATAGAGCAGGAGAAACAAACTAATAAATTTATAGGTTTATTCCTAAAAAGACAGGCAGTGCTTATACAATATAAAAAGATGTAACAAGCTGAGGCAATATAGTTATGTACAAGACAATTAGAAAATAAAAGGGGTTAACATAAGGAAGATCAACTTACAGTTCTTAGATCATAGTAGGCAAGCCATGGGGTCGGGGGAGGGGAGACATCACAATGCATCACAGAGCTGCTATAAGTCTGGTGTCCAGGGCAGATCTGAGCCAGAATACCTGGCCCCTACCTTATAGACCTGTGGCCGTGACATCATAAACGGGGTGGAGTTACCAGGGTCCTCCTCTTGCTGAAAGGTATGGTTGGAGTTCTGAAAGATTATCAGGAGCATAACTCATCCTGAGAACCTCGCAGAAGAATGGCAGACCTATCAATGATCTTACTTGAAATGACGGTTCAAATGAGCCCACACGCGGGTGGGCTAGTTTATAGGGCATCCGAGAATTCCATTTCTCGGGTTCTGTTGGAGTTACGGGTTTACCAGTACCACGGGACCGTTGCCTGTCAGGCGCATGTTTCACAACAGTACTTTCGTGTTTCTAGCGGACGCTCCCACCGTGTTATTAACCAAAACAATGCAGTCTCCAAAATGGCTGCTAGTGTAGGAGCAGCACATGTGCTGACAATGGGGGACCCCTGCGGTGAAGCGGGAAAACTTCCAGCACTGGCAGCTCACATTACTGTTGTGAATGGGTTTGAGATGAGTTCTGAGCAGAGGCTCCCTCTGGTGGTTACAAGCGGTACTAGTGAAGATTGTGAGGACTGGGAATCAGGTGTTACTGACTGGTCTTATATAAGGGAGTCATTTTCCCATTAGGGTTGCCGGTGATCAATTGTTCTGGTCTGAATCCTTCTTTCCAGTTTCCCTTGTAGCCTGCTGTGTCGTGTCTGCATCTCCTGCTATCAGATAAGACATTTTCTTCTTTTGTGTTTGTGCTTTATTTTTGCATTTTGTCCTGCACTTCTGTGGGGGCCTTCTGGGTCCCCTCCGGGGCTTTTGCCCTCTCAGTTTGGTTCAGCCACTGAGTTTTGTACTTTTGCTTTTTCCAGTTTTTTCAGTGGCTGCTGTTTTGATTTTGTTACACCAGAGAACTAATTTAGGTGGTAGAGGTCGTGTGATCTCAGGTGATTTTGAAATTAGTAGAGTTGGTGTTTTTCAGGGTTTTCTGGGATTGCAGTAAGTACCCTTCCTATCCTTTTATATTTAGTTAGTTTGGGCCCCAGCGTTTGCTCATACTATTTTCTTTCTGTGTCAGTATTTCCTCTTGTCTAACCGCCATTACATGTTTGGGGGCTTTCTATTATCTTTGGGGTTCTGCTCCGGGGCAGATAGCTTTCCTGTTTCTATCTTTAGGTGTAGTTAGTTTCTCAGGCTGTGACAAGGCGTCTAGGACCAACGTAGGAACGCTCCACGGCTGCCTCTAGTTGCGGTGGTTAGTCAGGGTACTGCAATCTCATAGATTCCAACTGCTCTGGTGTATTGCCTTTTTTACCTGCACTCCTCAGCTACCGAAACATAACAGTATCACCGGCCCAAAAAATTGTATGGTACTCACAGAAGGGAAAAAATATTGTGAAAGAAAAAAGGTTGTCAGAGTTGTCAGAGATATTTTTCTGTTTGTTGCATTTTTTTTTTTTTCCCTCTGTATCTCTGGGTGCTGGGGAGGATCTTTTCTCCCAATGGAGTTTGCACAGTTGTCTGGCCGTGTGGATCAGCTTGCCACTGAGGTTCAGAGTATTGCTGCATATCTTGCTAGGTTGCCTGTTGTGGAACCTAGGATCCCCATGCCAGATTTGTTTTTAGGGGATCGAGCTAAGTTTCAGAATTTCAAAAATAACTGTAAATTGTTTTTTGCCTTAAAATCTAAGTCCTCAGGAAACGCAGCGCAGCAGGTTCAAATTATCATCTCTCTCCTGCGCGGCGATCCTCAGGATTGGGCTTTTTCCCTGATACCTGGGGATCCTGTTTTGAGTGATGTTGATGCATTTTTTCAGGCTTTGGGGTTATTGTACGATGAGCCTAATGTCACTGATCAAGCTGAAAAAGCCTTGTTGGCATTAAATCAGGGGCTTGATGACGCTGAGTTATACTGTCAGAGATTCCGTAGGTGGGCAGTCCTGACCAAGTGGAATGACGACGCTTTGGCGGCCCTTTTCCGGAAGGGTCTGTCGGATAATGTAAAGGATGTTATGGTGGGATTCCCTGTCCCCTCTGGTCTCAATGATTCTATGTCATTGGCGATTCAGATTGACAGACGTTTGCGTGAGCGAAGAAGTATGCGTGGAATGGTGTTGCCTTGTGAGCCAGCTTCTGAGCCCATGCAGTGTGATAGAGTGGTGTCTGGGGCACAGCGTCATGAGTTTCGAAAGCGCAATGGGTTGTGTTTCTACTGTGGTGATGCCTCTCATGCTATTTCAGTCTGCCCTAAGCGGGGAAGACGTTTTGCACGCTCAGTTGTCTTGGGTAGTGTTCAGACTAAGTTTTTATTAACTGTCACTCTGATATGCTCTCTGTCCTCATTTTCTGCTCAGGCTTTCGTTGATTCTGGAGCAGCTATTAACCTGATGGATTATGATTTTGCTAAACGTTGTGGGTTTCCCTTGATACCCCTACAGAAGTCTATTCCTTTACTGGGGATCGATTCTACACCTTTGGCTGAGAATAAACCCCAGTTTTCTACTCAGGTGATAATGAGGGTTGAACCTGATCACCAGGAGTGCTGCAAATTTTTGGTTCTATATAATCTGCATGACATTATCGTGCTGGGTTTCCCTTGGTTACAGTCTCATAATCCTGTTTTGGATTGGAAATCTGTGTCTGTAACCAGTTGGGGCTGCCAATGTGTTAATACCAACACTCCTGTTTTTTCTGCCTCCCCCCAGGCTCAGGATGTTCCTGACTTTTTGTTTGATTTTTCTGATGTGTTTAGCGAAAGTAAATCTGCATCCTTGCCTCCCCATAGGAGCTATGACTGCGCTATTGAATTAGTGCCGGGTAGTAAATTCCCTAAAGGTCGCCTTTTTAACTTGTCTGTACCTAAACATGACGCTATGCGGTCTTATATCAAGGAATCATTAGAGAAGGGTCATATCAGACCATCCTCTTCACCCTTAGGTGCCGGTTTTTTCTTTGTGGCCAAAAAAGATGGTTCATTAAGGCCGTGTATTGATTATCGTCTCTTGAACAATATTACTGTGAAATATCAATACCCGTTACCCTTGATTTCTGACCTGTTTTCCAGAGTGAAAAACGCTACTTGGTTTACCAAGCTTGACCTCAGGGGGCGTATAACCTTATTCGCATTAAGCACGGGGATGAATGGAAGACGGCATTCAATACCCCTGAAGGGCATTTTGAGTACCTGGTGATGCCCTTTGGGCTCACTAATGCTCCTTCCGTCTTCCAGTCCTTCATGAATGACATTTTCAGGGATTTTGTGGACAAATTTCTGATTGTTTATTTGGATGATATCTTGATTTTTTCTAATGACTGGGACTCTCATGTGAAACATGTTCGAACTGTATTCCAGATTTTGAGAGAGAATGCTCTGTATGTGAAGGGATCAAAGTGTCTTTTTGGCGTACAGAGGATCTCATTTCTGGGATTCATTTTGTCCCCATCTGTTATTGAAATGGACCCGGTCAAGGTTCAGGCCATCTGTGATTGGGTCCAACCTACTTCATTAAAAGCTCTTCAGTAGTGTTGAGCATTCCGATACTGCAAATATCGGGTATCGGCCGATATTAGCTGTATCGGAATTCCGATTCCGAGTTCCGATATTTTCGTCATATCGGATACCGGAATCGGGATGTCACTGTCACTGTCAGTGTCCGTCGGTCGGGTCTGTCAGGAGTCAGCGGCACTTACCTGGCAGAAGATCTCCGGCGGTCACGACCTGGACTGCTTCATGGCCGCCATCATCTTTCCCCGGCGGTCACATGCAGTTTCTCGCGATAACTGCAGTGACTGCTGGGTAATCCCGGCCGTAAAGCAGTCAATCCGATGACGTCACCGCCGGGGAAGCAGGTAATCAGCTGTGCTGCGTTGCAATGACAGGCTCTGCCTGTCATTGCGATGTAGCAGAGCTGGATCGTCGTGGGACTATCGTTATGGACTGCGTCGGACAGGTGGTATACTGTTGGTTTGTTTTTTTTCTTTTTTTACAGGAGATCGATGGCGTCGCAGGAATGAGAGTATAATAAAAGAAATGAAAACTGTGTTGTCTCTTTTATTTCATTAAAATACTTTTTTCTTGCTTTGTCTTTTTTTTACACATTTAATAACTTTGGGATTAATAATGGATCGGTGTCTTATTGACACCTCTCCATTATTAACCGGGCTTATTGTCACCGTGCAATCAACGGTGACAATAACCCCTTATTACCCCGCTTGCCACCGCTACAGGGCAAGTGGGAAGAGCCGGGTAAAGTGCCACAATTGGCACATCTTTTGATGCGCCAAATGTGGGGCTGCTGTAGCCTGGTATTATCAGGCTGTTGAGGGCCAAAATCCATGGGCCTTGACAGTCTTTTAATACCAGGCCGCAGCAGTCTGCATTTTACTTGGCTGGTTAACAAAAATAGGGGGGATCCCCACGCCGTTTTTTTTTCGAGGGGATCCCCTATTTTTGTTAACCAGCCAAGCTAAGCAGACTGCTGTGGCCTGGTATTATCAGGCTTGCAAGGTCCATGGATATTGGATCCTTACCAGCCTGAAAAACCAGGCCTCAGCGGTCTGCTTCATCTGGCTGGTTAACAAAAATAGGGGGGACCCCACGCTAATTTTTTTCGAGGGGATCCCCTATTTTTGTTAATCAGCCAAGATATGCAGACTGCTGTGGCCTGGTATTATCAGGCTGGCAAGGTCCATGGATCTTGGCTCCTTAACAGCCTGAAAATCCAGGCCTCAGCGGTCTGCTTCATCTGGCTGGTTAACAAAAATAGGGGGGACCCCACGCCAATTTTTTTCGAGGGGATCCCCTATTTTTGTTAATCAGCCAAGATATGCAGACTGCTGTGGCCTGGTATTATCAGGCTGGCAAGGTCCATGGATCTTGGCTCCTTAACAGCCTGAAAATCCAGGCCTCAGCGGTCTGCTTCATCTGGCTGGTTAACAAAAATAGGGGGGACCCCACGCCAATTTTTTTCGAGGGGATCCCCTATTTTTGTTAATCAGCCAAGATATGCAGACTGCTGTGGCCTGGTATTATCAGGCTGGCAAGGTCCATGGATCTTGGCTCCTTAACAGCCTGAAAATCCAGGCCTCAGCGGTCTGCTTCATCTGGCTGGTTAACAAAAATAGGGGGGACCCCACGCCATTTTTTTTTCGAAGGGAACCCCTATTTTTGTTAATCAGTTCCCTCTGACGTCACTGATTGTGTCCCTGGCTGACCTGAAGTGAAAGTGGAAAGCAATCAATTAAGCTTTCCACTTAAGGGCCCGTCTCACATAGCGATATCGCTACCGAGATCGCTGCTGAGTCACTAGTTTTGTGACGCAGCAGCGAGCTCACCAGCGATATCGCTGTGTGTGACATTCAGCGACGATCAGCCCCCCTGCCGGGTATCGCTGATCGTCGCTGAAATGTCAGGACCTTTGATCGCTGGTTTCCCGCCTGTCACACGCAGCGATGCGTGCCTGTCAGAGGGAAACCAGCGATCAAAAAAAGGTCCTGACATTTCTGCGACGATCAGCGATACCCGGCAGGGGGGCTGATCGTCGCTGAATGTCACACACAGCGATATCGCTGGTGAGCTCGCTGCTGCGTCACAAAACTAGTGACTCAGCAGCGATCTCGGTAGCGATATCGCTATGTGAGACGGGCCCTTAAGCGATGTTACCCGCAGTGTCGCTGTCCCAGATCGCTGCCTGAGCTGCCTGTTTGGCAGCTCAGCAGCGATCATGTAGCGATACACCAGCGATCCTGACAAGTGCATATCGTTGTCGGGATCGCTGGTGTATCGTTATGTGACACCCAGCCTTTACTCTCCTGTCAGGCAGGAGAGGAACTCATTCATTTGGGGTTTACTGTGAGGCTGCAGCATTAGCTGCGGTCCCTGCAGTAAACATTAACCCTTTCTGAAGGATTACACCGTGGGACCTGACTGTGCATGGGATAGGTAAGAATAATTTTGCTTTTTTATTTTATTTTTATTACAGGAAATGGTTTTTGCAGTAAAATAAAAGATGGTCAAAAACATGTGTCTTTATTTCATTAAAATGATTTTTAATTAAAGTGTGTGTGTTTTATTTTTATTTCATGCAATAGGATTAATAATTGATAGTTGTCTAATTGACAGCTCTCAATTATTAACCTGGCTTAAGGTCACCTTTCAATAGCAAGGTGGCTTTAACCCCATATTAACCCATTCGCCACCGCTACAGGGCAATGGGAATAGACGGGCAAAGTGCCAGAAAGGGCGAATCTAATTATAGATTTGTCTTTCCTGGGGTGTCTGGGGGCAGATGTTAGTAGCCGGGGGGGGGGCAAAAATAATGGTCCCTCTCTGGGCTATTATTATCTGCCCCCACTCACTGGCTTTGTCTGTCTGGTTGCGAAAATAGGGCGGGAGCCCACGCATTTTTTTTAAGCAATTTTACACCTCATATATATATATACATGTCATTGAATTTGTGACACATATATATATATATATTTATATTTGTAGTTCATACACTTCTACATAGTATAATAGCCGCTAATTCAATTGCCGGCTTTTGTGAAAATGCAGAACCCGACATGAAATGACACTTGGTGTACATAGGGTTAACCATGTCTTTTCATGTCCTTTGCTATCTAATTTGCACAAACAATTAAATCAGACTATGTGTGCAAAATTTCACACCTCTAGGGGTTAATTAAAGGTGTAAATTCGTAGCAAAAAAGTCCGTTTTTTTTACAACGAATTTACACCTTTAATTAACCCCTACAGTGTGAAATTTTGCACACATAGTCTGATTTAATTGTTTGTGCAAATTAGATAGCAAAGGACATGAAAAGAAATGTTTAACCCTATGTACACCAAGTGTCATTTCATGTCGGGTGCTTCTGTCTTTTCACTGAAGCCGGCTTTACCCGGCAATTGAATCAAAGGATATTTTACTATGTAGAAGTGTATAAACTATACATATATGTATATATATATGTCACAATGACATGTATATATATATATATGTATTCTATGTGTGTATATTTAGTGTTTACAAGGAAAGAATGGGGTTTTTTTAGTTGCGATATTTTGTTCCCATAGACTTACATGGGACTTCCGGTATCGGTATCGGGTATCGCCGATATTTTAGTGATATCGGCGATACCATTCAGATTCCGATACTTTAGCATATCGGAAAGTATCGCTCAACTCTACTCTTCAGAGATTTTTGGGTTTTGCCAATTTTTATCGTAAATTTATTGGTAATTTCTCGGTTATTGTTAAACCATTAACTGATTTGACCAGAAAGGGTTCTGATGTGGTGAATTGGCCTCCTGAGGCAGTCTCTGCATTTCAGGAACTTAAGCAGAGATTAACTTCTGCTCCTGTTCTACGGCAGCCTGATGTTTCTCTGCCATTTCAGGTGGAGGTTGATGCCTCTGAAATTGGGGCAGGTGCCGTTTTGTCCCAAAAAGATCCAGAGACCTCTAAAAGTAACCCTTGTGCCTTTTTCTCTCGAAAATTTTCTCCTACTGAACGTAATTATGACGTGGGTAATCGGGAGTTATTGGCCATGAAGTGGGCTTTTGAAGAGTGGAGACATTGGCTGGAGGGAGCCAAACATCAGGTGGTGGTCCTTATGGACCATAAGAATCTGGTCTATCTGGAATCTGCCAAGCGACTCAATCCTAGACAGGCCAGGTGGGCCTTGTTTTTCACACGTTTTAATTTTGTGGTTTCCTTTCTTCCTGGCACTAAGAATGTTAAGGCGGATGCCCTCTCGAGGAGTTTCCTTGCGGACTCTCCTGAGTTATCTGATCCTTCTGTTATTTTGAAAGAGGGTGTAGTTCTTTCCGCCATCTCGCCCAATTTGAGACTTGCTCTGGAGGGGTGTCAGGAGGATAGGCCCGAGCGCTGCCCTGTTGGAAAATTGTTTGTCCCGGACCAATGGAAAAAGAGTGTGATGTCTGAGATTCATTGTTCCGCATTGGCTGGGCATCCCGGAATTTTTGGTACCAGAGACTTGGTTAGTCGGTCCTTTTGGTGGCCTACCTTGTCTCGTGATGTCAGGGAATTTGTGCAGTCCTGCGGGACTTGCTCTCGCTCCAAGCCTTGCTCTCGCTCTAGTGGTTTGTTGATGCCATTGCCTGTGCCCAAGAGACCATGGACCCATATCTCTATGGATTTCATTTCCGATCTTCCTGTTTCTCAGAGAATGACCACCATCTGGGTAATTTGTGATAGGTTTTCCAAAATGATACATCTTGTGCCATTACCTAAGTTGCCTTCCTCCTCTGAATTGGTGCCGTTGTTCCTTCAGCACGTGGTTCGTTTACACGGCATTCCTGAGAACATTGTGTCTGACAGAGGAGTCCAGTTTGTTTCCAGATTTTGGAGGACTTTTTGTTCTAAACTGGGTGTTCAATTGTCTTTCTCCTCGGCATTTCATCCTCAGACCAATGGTCAAACTGAGAGAACAAACCAGACATTGGAGACTTATCTAAGATGCTTTGTGTCTGCTGATCAGGATGACTGGGTCTCTTTTTTGCCTTTGGCTGAGTTTGCTCTTAATAATAGGGCTAGCTCTGCCACTTTGATGTCTCCGTTTTTCTGTAATTCTGGGTTTCACCCTCGATTTTCTTCAGGACAGACGGAGGCTTCTGTCTGTCCAGGTGTTGACTCTGTTGTGGAGCGTATGCAACAGATTTGGGACCAGGTAGTGGAGAGGTTGTCCCTCTCTCAGGAGAAGGCTCAGCGGTTTGCTAACCGGCATAGGACTGATGGTCCTCGGTTTAAAGTGGGGGACTTGGTCTGGTTGTCCTCAAAGAATATTCCTATGAGAGTAGCATCTCCTAAATTTAAGCCTAGGTTCATTGGACCTTATAAGATCATGGAGATTATTAATCCTGTTTCTTTTCGTTTGCTTCTTCCAGGACATTTAAGATCCATAATGTGTTCCACAAGTCCTTGTTGAAGAGGTTTGTTGAGCCAGTGGTTCCTGCTGCTGTGCCTCCTGACCCTGTTTTGGTTGAGGGCAATCTGGAGTATGTGGTTGAGAAAATATTGGATTCTCGTTTTTCTAGACGGAGACTCCAGTATTTGGTTAAATGGAGAGGTTATGGTCAGGAAGACAATTCTTGGGTGTTTGCTTCGGACATCCATGCTAGGAGACTTATCCGTGCGTATCATAGAGCTCATCCTGACCGACCTGGTTGCTCAAATGAGGGTTCGGTGACCCCTCCTCAAGGGGGGGTACTGTTGTGAATGGGTTTGAGATGAGTTCTGAGCAGAGGCTCCCTCTGGTGGTTACAAGCGGTACTAGTGAAGATTGTGAGGACTGGGAATCAGGTGTTACTGACTGGTCTTATATAAGGGAGTCATTTTCCCATCAGGGTTGCCGGTGATCAATTGTTCTGGTCTGAATCCTTCTTTCCAGTTTCCCTTGTAGCCTGCTGTGTCGTGTCTGCATCTCCTGCTATCAGATAAGACATTTTCTTCTTTTGTGTTTGTGCTTTATTTTTGCATTTTGTCCTGCACTTCTGTGGGGGCCTTCTGGGTCCCCTCCGGGGGCTTTTGCCCTCTCAGTTTGGTTCAGCCACTGAGTTTTGTACTTTTGCTTTTTCCAGTTTTTTCAGTGGCTGCTGTTTTGATTTTGTTACACCAGAGAACTAATTTAGGTGGTAGAGGTCGTGTGATCTCAGGTGATTTTGAAATTAGTAGAGTTGGTGTTTTTCAGGGTTTTCTGGGATTGCAGTAAGTACCCTTCCTATCCTTTTATATTTAGTTAGTTTGGGCCCCAGCGTTTGCTCATACTATTTTCTTTCTGTGTCAGTATTTCCTCTTGTCTAACCGCCATTACATGTTTGGGGGCTTTCTATTATCTTTGGGGTTCTGCTCCGGGGCAGATAGCTTTCCTGTTTCTATCTTTAGGTGTAGTTAGTTTCTCAGGCTGTGACGAGGCGTCTAGGACCAACGTAGGAACGCTCCACGGCTGCCTCTAGTTGCGGTGGTTAGTCAGGGTACTGCAATCTCATAGATTCCAACTGCTCTGGTGTATTGCCTTTTTTACCTGCACTCCTCAGCTACCGAAACATAACACATTACACTGCCTGAGTGCAGGCTGGGGGGGGTTGGTGAGAAGTATGAGAGCTGCAGAGAGAAGGAGGGGGCTTTGCTTTGTGGGCTTTCCGCAGTACAAAAAAAAAAAGATGAGGACAGCAATTCCAGCACAGCACTCATCACAGTATGTATTCTCGGAGAAAGGGTGTCAAGAACTACTTCCTCATCGCGAGTATGACTGTTCTGTTAACTTGCTCCCTGGGGCCAAGTTACCGAAATCTAGGTTGTATAACCTTTCTGGTCCTGAGAGACAGGCCATGAAGGATTATATTTCAGAGAGTCTGGCTAAGGGGCATATTAGACCTTCATCTTCCCCGGTGGCCGCGGGGTTCTTCTTTGTGAGAAAAAAAAAGATGGAGGCCTACGCCCTTGCCTGGATTTCCGTGAGCTTAATCGGATTACGGTCCGAGATCCGTATCCGCTCCCACTTATTCCCGATCTCTTCAATCAGATCGTGGGTGCCAAATGGTTCTCTAAGTTGAATCTCAGGGGGGCGCACAATCTGATTAGGATGAAGGAGGGGGATGAGTGGAAGACGGCGTTTAACACTCCGGAGGGGCATTATGAGAACCTTGTTATGCCATTTGGTCTGAGTATTGCCCCGGCGGTGTTTCAACACTTTGTAAATGACATCTTTCGCCACCTAATGGGACAGTTTGTGGTCATATATCTGGATGATATCTTAATTTACTCGCCGGATCTTGTGTCTCATCAGGAGCATGTTAGGCAGGTGTTACAGATCTTGCGGGATAATAAACTGTACGCCAAATGGGAGAAGTGTGTGTTCGCCGTACAGGAACTTCAGTTTTTAGGGTTCCTGGTGTCAGCATCCGGTTTTCGTATGGACCCTGGGAAAGTGCGGGCAGTTCTTGAGTGGGATCTGCCAGAGGATCTTAAAGGCATTACAACGTTTCCTGGGGTTTGCTAACTACTACCGGAAGTTCATTCGTAATTTTTCGTCCATAGTTAAACCTCTCACAGACATGACTAAAAAAGGGACGGATTTTTCAAAGTGGTCTGACAAGGCTTGTCAAGCGTTTTCCTCCTTGAAAAAATGTTTTGCTTCAGCACCCATACTTATTCAACCTGATGCGTCACAGCCGTTCATTTTTGAGGTGGACGCTTCCGAGGTAGGGGTGGGAGCAGTATTGTCACAAGGTTCGTCCCCTGGTAAATGGCATCCGTGCGCCTTCTCTATAAAATTGTCGTCCGCTGAGAGGAATTATGATGTCGGCAATAGGGAACTCTTGGCCATTAAGTTGGCTTTTGAGGAGTGGCGTCATTTTTTGGAGGGGGCAGTCCACCCGGTCACCGTCATTACCGATCACAAAATCCTGCTATATTTAGAGTCTGCTAAACGTCTGAATCCCAGACAAGCTAGGTGGTCGTTGTTTTTTACCAGGTTTAATTTTGTCGTCACATATTGTCCTGGGTCAAAAAATGTTAAGGCGGATGCCTTATCTCGCTGTTTCCCAGGGGCTGGGAATACGGAGGACCCGGTTCCGGTCCTTCAGGAGGGGGTGGTGGTGTCGGCAGTATGCTCTGAGCTTGAGGAGGGGTATTGGAGGCTTAGGGGACGCCCCTGTAGGACCTCCAGGGAGACTGTTTGTTCCAATTCAGTTGCGACAAAAGGTGATCGAGGCACACCATAATTCAGCTTTAGCAGGACACCCAGGGAGTAAAGCAACTGAGGATCTCCTCTCGCGCCGGTTTTGGTTGCCTAACTTACATAGGGAGGTGGTAACTTTTGTCGCGTCCTGCGAGGTTTGTGCGTGCTCTAAGACCACACATACCCGTCCGTCGGGGACCCTCTTACCTTTGAAGATCCCGGAGCGTCCGTGGACTCATCTGTCTATGGACTTCATTACGGACCTCCCGCCATCTTCGGGTAAAACAGTCATACTCGTTGTAGTGGACAGGTTCAGCAAGATGGCACATTTTATCGCTCTTCCTGCTCTTCCTATTGCTAAGACTCTTGCGCAGGTGTTTATTGGGGAGATTGTAAGGCTTCACGGGGTACCCTCCGATGTGGTGTCGGATTGGGGGTCTCAGTTTTTGTCTAAATTCTGGAAAGCATTTTGTACACGGCGGGGGATGCAGTTGTCATTTTCATCGGCTTTTCACCCGCAGACCAATGGTCAGACAGAGCGTCTGAACCAGAGCTTGGAGACATATCTCCGGTGTTTTGTGTCAGAGAACCAGGAGGACTAGGCTTCTTTCTTGCCTCTGGCGGAATTTGCTCTAAATAATAGGCGGAGCGAGTCCACTGGTAAGTCCCCGTTTTTTGGGGCATATGGTTTTCACCCCCAGTTTTGTACTTTCAATAGGGGGGGGCTCTTCTGGGGTTCCTGAGGAACGATTTTCGTCGTCACTTGCTTCAGTGTGGAGAGTGCTGAATAATCTGAGTACTATGGGGAACCGATACAAACGTATGGCTGATAGGAGGAGAGTGTCTGGTCCGGACCTAAGTGTGAACGATCTGGTATGGTTGTCTACCAAAAATATAAAACTTAAGGTTCCCTCCTGGAAACTGGGTCCCAGGTTCATCGGGCCATACAAGATCAGTGCTATAATTAATCCGGTTGCATTCCGTCTTGACCTCCCTCCTACATTTAAAATTCATAATGTGTTCCACAGATCGTTGCTTAAGAGGTATGTGGTGCCGGTGATACCTTCACCTTTACCTCCTCCTCCTGTGGTGGTCAATGGTAACTTGGAGTTCCAGGTGTCGAGAGTCATCGATTCACGTTTGAATCGCCGGTCCCTTCAGTACCTTGTTCATTGGAGGGGGTATGGTCCTGAGGAGAGGACGTGGGTTTCTGCGTCGGATATTAACGCAGACCGATTGGTTCGGGCCTTTCACACTACTCACCCAGATAAACCCGGCCCTGAGGGTACGGAGGCCCCTCGTAGAAGGGGGGGTACTGTCACGGGTGTGTCGCTGCGAAGATCGTCGCGATTGCACACCCTGACTTCTCACAGCTGAGTTTCTGGTGCTGGGTGTTTTTCGGCAGTGAGGGAGTTAATTCTCCCTCTCTCTGTGCTGGACTAGACCAGCCTAGCTCAGCTGCAATTAATGTTGTGGTAATTGGTTTCCTTCAAATACCTGCCTGTCTGCTGGGGAAGTGTCGGTGAAAGCATTCATGCAGACCAGCAGAGCGGATCGTTGTATGGTGAAGGCTGAAGTTAAGAGTACCTGTGTGGTCTTTTTCCCCTCCTCGCTTTATCATTTATCTCTATACCCGTTGGTGTCCCCTCTGTTTCCTGTGGTGTGATTTTTGTATGCAAGGTGGATTTCAGTTTACCCCTTGTACTGTCTCGTTCGTCTATTACTGTGTTTAGTCATATACCTACCAGTCCCCGGTGTTGTGATCAGGGTCCTTCTCAGGACTGGATCACTGAGGTTCAAGGATCCTCAGGAGGTAGGGATTATGCTGGCGGCCTGGACCTCTGTACCATCAACAGTACCTCCAGGTAGAGGGATTAGTCAGGACCCCAGCTTAGGGTCAGCATAGACCCCAGACCTCCTGTATGCAGTAACAGCGTGACAGGGGGACAGGGAGAAGGCGTGTGTGGAGAATGAGGACTGGGGAGAAGGGTGTGTGGAGAATGAGGGGGACGGGGAGAAGGCGTGTGTGGAGAATGAGGGGGACAGGGAGAAAACGTGTGTGGAGAATGAGGAGGACTGGGGAGAAGGCATGTGTGGAGAATGAGGGGGACTGGGGAGGAGGCGTGTGTGAAGAATGAGGAGGACTGGGGAGAATGCGTGTGTGGAGAATGAGGGGGACTGGGGAGGAGGCGTGTGTGGAGAATGGGGAGAAGGCGTGTGTGGAGAATGAAGAGGACTTGGGAGAAGGGTGTGTGGAGAATGAGGAGGACTGGGGAGAAGGCATGTGTGGAGAATGAGGAGGACTGGGGAGAAGGAGTGTGTGGAGAATGGGGAGGAGGCGTGTGTGGAGAATGAGGAGGACTGGGGAGAAGGCGTGTGTGGACAATGAGGGGGACTGGGGAGAAGGCTTGTGTGGAGAATGAGGAGGACTGGGGAGAAGGCGTGTGTGGAGAATGAGGATGACTGGGGAGAAGGCGTGTGGAGAATGAGGGGGACGGGGAGAAGGCTTGTGTGGAGAATGAGGAAGACTGGGGAGAAGGCTTGTGTGGAGAATGAGGAGGACTGGGGAGAAGGCGTGTGTGGAGAATAGGGAGGAGGCGTGTGTGGAGAATGGGGGGACTGGGGAGAAGGCTTGTGTGGAGAATGAGGAGGACTGGGGAGAAGGCGTGTGTGGAGAATGAGGAGGACTGGGGAGAAGGCGTGTGTGGAGAATGAGGAGGACTGGGGAGAAGGCGTGTGTGGAGAATGGGGAGGAGGCATGTGTGGAGAATGAGGAGGACTGGGGAGAAGGCTTGTGTGGAGAATAATAATAATAATAATAATCTTTATTTATATAGCGCCATCATATTCCGCAGCGCTTTACAGTTTAACAGTTTCAAAACACAAGTCATAAGTAACAACGTTAACAATACAGTAATTAAAGCAAAATAAGACGGCCCTGCTCGTGAGAGCTTACAATCTACAATGAGGTGGGGGAGATACAAAATACAGGTGTGTATATACAATGGTGCATTTACAATGATGGTCCAGCCATCTTAAGGGAGTGAGGGATGGATGGAGATAGTGAATGGGCTACACACACACACACACTTACACATAGAATGACTTTGATTAGTGAATGTGATAGGCCGCTCTGAACAGATGTGTTTTGAGGGAGTGCCTGAAACCATGCAAATTGTGGATAGTCCTAATTTCTTGGGTAGAGCATTCCAGAGGATTGGCGCAGCGCGGGAGAAGTCTTGGAGTCGGGAGTGGGAGGTACGGATTAGTGCAGAGGTTAGTCGAAAGTCGTTTGCAGAGCGCAGCAGTCGGTTAGGCCGATAGATAGAAATGAGGGAGGAGATGTAGGGGGGTGCTGCAGTGTGGAGAGCTTTGTGGGTGAGAACAAGTACTTTGATGAATTGGATCCTATAATGAATGGGCAGCCAGTGTAAGTGACGGGGTCGTCTCGTCAAACACTCGTCCTCCAGTCACTCCAGATTAGATTATGAGCATGGGTCGACCAATCAAAGTATGAGTCAGACACAAGGCTGGTTCAAACTTAGAGCACGCTCTAGAATGGTACTAGTAGCACCGATCTCAGCAATGTCCTGTCTTTATTAGCATACACGGGATTATATAGACATAACAAACAGGATGACCCACGTGGGGTAAGCTATATTCATCTAATATCCGGCCAGCCCTGATTGGCCCATGTCTCCAGACAGATGTTGATGTCGTCTTCAATTGTTAAATGTCATTGTGGTCATCACCAATGGCTTGATTCAACTTTGTCTGTCAGAAGTAGGCGTTGATCTGGGTCAATGTCTCAGGAACAGATGTTGGCGGATACTGGTGCTATCTTTGAACTAAGTTTCGATATGACTTGTCTTCAGAGCACAGAATAGAGGCAAAGCACACAAGCATATATATATATATATATATATATATATATATATAAGAAAATATAAGAATATAGAAATGGACATATGATATTAGACATTGGACATATTATAATTGTCCTTTGCAATTGCAATCATGGGCAAACTGTTTATGTCTAGCACCTACCATCCCTGATTAATTACGTCTTGTTCTAACAGGCTATATCTGCAGGAAAATATAGCTGCGTGGGCTCAGTTCTACATCTATGTAACACTCAAAAGGTGTGACATTTCATATTAAGGTTCAGCCTTGCAACACTCCTTGATGTGGTCTGGCCCAGACGTCTTGACATTTCCTCAGAGGAAACAGATGTGGGTGTAGGTCGATGCTAGTGCAATCTTAGCTGAAGCATTGTTATATTTGATATATCTGGTTTCACTCGACAAGGAAAAACTTATTGTTTCTTAAAATGGCGGCGATGAAACAAAATGGAAGCGAAGCATACATATGTATGAAAGAATAACAGTATATGAATATTTACCTTGACAATTCCCCCTAAACACTAAGTTTTTCCCTTGGCGTGGTGACCTTTGAGACTGTCCATGTGTGGGGAGAGGGGAGGTGGATTTCTTCACCCAGCTACCTCAGAGACTGCCCCCTTATGGGACGCCCCCAGACAGCTGGGTCCCTATGTTGGTTAACACATGGAGTTCTCCCATCTGTCCCTAAACTAATTCTTTTGATTGTATCGCGTCATAGAGGGTTTTGCCAAGAGGATCAGGCGGGGTATATTGTTCCATATCCCCTACATTCATATACATCTCTTCTTGATAAAGGAAAATACCTGAGGGGTCGGTTGCATTGGTTACAGCTTTCCTATATATGGGTACCACACAACACAGAGCTGAATACTGTAATACTAATCGGTGTGCCAAATCTATAAACTTTGAAATATTACTCATCATGCACCATCCACTAAAGCTAAGTGATGTCTAATGAACCTGTTATCATCATCATCTACACGGCTAAGTCTGTTCCAAGCATCCGTTACTGCAAGGATGCAAGCAAATGTCATTAGTAGCATCATTCCTCTTCTGGAGGCTCTCCAAGGACCTTCTTACAATGCGATGCGTGGATCCAAGTTTCTTTGCCTTGTAGCTTGACTGCGGTATTTGTCGTCAGTAGAACTTGGAAAGGTCTGTCAAATCTCGGATCCAGACTCTCTCTCACGTGTCTTTTAATGACTACCCAGTCTCCGGGCTGCAGGCTGTGACTCCCAGGATCCTGGTTTGGATCTGGAAGAGAACTGAAGACATTATCATGTACTTTCTTGAGTCTTTTATGCAAATCCCTTACATATGAGCTTAATACATGGTTACTCATTTCCAGTGCTTGGGGAAAGAAACATCCTAAACTAGGCACTTTGCCAAATAGTACTTCATACGGAGAAAGTCCAGTTTTCCTATTTGGAGTGTACCTTACTGAATATAGGGCTAATGGTAGACATTCAGGCCACGATTTCCCTGTTTCAGCCATGGCCTTTTGGATTTTTTTTTTTTTTTTTTTAACTTCAATGTCCCATTTAGTCTTTCTACTTTCCCACTGCTTTGTGGATGATATGGGGTGTGGAAAACTTGTTGAATTCCCAGAGCTGTCAAGACTTCATTCATTATTTCACCTGTGAAATGTGTACCTCTGTCACTTTCGATCACCTCTGGTACTCCATACCTGCACACCACCTCCGCAAGCAGCTTCTTTGCGGTCGCCGCAGCCGTAGCCTTGGCAATCGGGAAAGCCTCCGGCCAACCTGAGAATAAATCAAAACACACCAACACGTACTCCCATGATCCTGATTTTGGCAGCTGAATATAATCAATCTGCAGTCTCTGGAAAGGATAGAGGGGCCGAGGGGCGTGTTTGGGTGGTGTCTTGACTACCCTTCTCTGATTATGTGTAGCACATACCATGCATCCCTGGATCAAACCTTCTATACAGGTGGAAAAGCCTGGTGCTATCCAATGCTTCTGCATGACGCTCATTACAGCAGTTTTGGACTGGTGGGTTGGCCCATGTAACATCTGGGCGACCGCAGGGTACAACGCTCTTGGAAGGTATCGGCGCATCCCTCTTCCCCATACCCCAGTTGCTGCATTCAGTCATGCACCTTCTTTTCCTACTTTTCTACTTCCTCCTGGCGCACCTGAGCCTGCATCTGGGATAAGGCATCCTCCGACACAAAGGGATTTTTGGGAACGCTTACCTGGTGCATCGTTACCCCTTGGAGTGGTCTACTGGCTGCTGTTTTTGCTGCTGCATCGGCCATTGCGTTTCCTTTACTCACCTGATCAGTGCATCTGGTATGTACTTTAACTTTTATGACAGCTACTTCTTTTGGTAATTGTAATGCATCAATTAACTGCTGGACTGCGTCAGCATTTTTAATGGGATGTCCTGCTGCCGTCAGGAATCCTCTAGACTTCCAAATTGGACCAAAGTCATGAGCTATACCGAATGCGTATCTAGAATCTGTGTAGATGTTAACAATTCTACCTTCAACTATCTTACAGGCCTCGGTCAGAGCCTTAAGTTCAGCCTCCTGGGCCGACTGATGTGGGAGCATTGGTTCTGCTTTGATTACTGCATTCAGGGAGACGATGGCATACCTGGTGTGGAAGGTACCTGAGTCATCTTGGTGGCGAGATCCATCTACAAAAGATTCAAAATCAACATTAAGCTTTCAGTTTCAAACACTGTGGGTAGGCCTGCTGTTTCCTGTGCCATAAGCTGAACACAATCATAAGGAATCTCCTCTCTTGGATCTTCTTTGTACAATACCGTACCTGACCTCCCCCCTAGATCCGAGAGAGGCAACAATGTGGCAGGATTAAGTGTGGTACATCTCTGCAAAGAAACATTTGAAGGCATTAAAAGTGCACATTGCAATCAAAGATGACGTGCAGCTGAAAGGTGTGCCGGTTGCACTTGGTTCAGTATGGTGTATACATCATGAGGTGTAAGTACTGTCAGTGGATGATCAAGCACGATGTCTGACGATTTGTGGAACAATAGCCCTACAGCATGTACTGCCCGTACACAGGACGGGGCACCTCTAGCCACTGCATCTAGTCTTCCACTGAAATAGGCCACTGGCCTTTGATTGTCACCATGTAACTGAGTCAATACTCCTGCCGCGTGTCCCTGCTGTTCATGGAGATACAGGGTGAATGGTAGTTCATAGTTGAGGGTTCCTAGCGCTGGAGCTGCCACAATCCTGTTTTTGAGGGAATAAAAAACAGTCTATACCTTCAGGAGTTAGTTTAAAAGGCACAATGGTGATACAGTCACAGAGAGGCTGCATGAGGATTGACACAGCATGTATCCACTGTCTGCAATAGAAACCAGTCCAAGAAATGTCCTAAGAGCAGCAACATTAACAGGAATAGGAAAATTCTGTACAGCTTCTTTGCGAGCGCTGGTCAGATGTCGAGCCCGGGTGTAATACAATGTCCCAAAAAGATAACTGAAGATTTACAAAATTGCAGTTTATCCTTCAACGCTTTACAACCTGCTTGATACAGAAACAACATAAGTAATATTGTTGCAATACGACACTGTTTCCTGGAGGGGGCACAAATCAGTAAATCATCAACATATTATAAAAATAACATTGGCAAAATCAATAACTGTAAACTAAGCAGCATCCTGAGATATCTGGAACAAAAGTGTATATATATTAGACACCACTGGAGTTTCCAGATCAGTAGCTGCATTAACTGCCCATAATTTTTGTACCAACCCGTACACAGGGTTAAGTTGAAGGGGGGCTGGAGTTTGCTATGTGGGCACTGATAAGAACTGTCCTTGGACCTGCAGCTGCCTGCTTGCAAAATGTGGGCTAGAACTACTCCTGGCTGGCTTTTTTTTTTTTTTTTTTACATTGTTCGGAGTGGACAGGGAAAACATACAGGATTACATTCTGGACAGCTTCAGTAAGTAATTGTTGGGACCTAGGCATATTAGTAGAAGTATATCGTGATTTCATTGCATATATTGCATATTGACACGGCAACTGTCCTGCTCTGGTTGCTGGGACCTGTCCTATTTCTACCTGACCACACGTTTGTATATACGAATTAGATTCGTCCTGTATCATGGGTCCGCCTTTCTGTGAAATTGTTGCGGCCAGTCCTCCAGCATAGTGGAGTTGATTATTTGCAGCATTTACTATGACCCCAACATGTTGTTTCGTAAAATCCCCTGTCCTTATCCTAAAGAGTACATCATGACAGTGGGGTCCAGGAATAACATTGGAATATATTTCCTGAAAATCTTCTCTTTCCTCTGTGTATCCTGTCTCTGACGGGTGAATAATCTCTTTCCTCTGTACTAGCAACGTCTAGCGACATGATTTTACAAAGAGTGCTCTGCTTCAGTTCTGGTGTCATAGTGACAGTTCCAACCGGATAATACTCAATACGTGCTTGTAATTATAACAACACATCACATCCTAAAAGATTACATTGACCCCGTGGTGACACCATTAACTGTGTGTGTACAGTGATTCCTTGAATTTGCAGGGAAATCTTTTTAGTGACGGGGAGCTGGAGAGTTGTCTGTAATTACTGAATTGTCTGCCCCCGTGTCCACTTGGAACTCAACCTCATGTCCCCCTGGTAGATTCACCTGTACTGTGCAATTAGGAATGGGGGGTAAGGAGACAAGGGGTTCATGTGAAAGCTACCATTATCCTATGGGAGCGCCTCTAATTGGTCTTGGGGGCCTCCTGCAGGCGGGTCATTTGGATATGGATTAGTTGGACAGGCTGGATATGGGTTAGTTCTGCAATCCCTCCTGAAATGTCCTGGTTTCTTGCACCCGTAGCACAATTTCTGCCCATCTCCTGGCACACGTCTCCTCTCCTGTTGTTTGCAGGACAAGTACCTACAGCGTGTATCCTTGCTCCTCTTTTTGCCTGCGCCAAATCATGCCGTGCCCCCTGTGCCATTCTGGCCAGATCCTCCGCTTCAACTGATCTCCAATCCGGTCTACCCACTTTCAGCTTTCTGTCACTTCCTTTCTCTGCCTGTCTATCTTTCTTCTCACATACACTGACCTTCTATTCACATGCCTAGCCCTTCGATTCTTACGTACTGTGTCTATTCCAAAAACCTATTCAACAAAATCTGAAAACTACTGCACTCTGGCTCTGCGTCTCTATGCTGAATGCCTGATGGGAGGGGTAAGTCGGGTCGCTGCGCAGTTTGTCAGTGTGCTCTCCCTCAGCCTTCAGCTTCCTTATCTGTAGAATGACCTTGGTGTACAGCAAAATACCATCTCGCTGCTACCAGCACTTCCTCCCTCCCTTATACCTTTGCTTGCTGTCACTGACTCCTGCATTCTTAGATCCGTTCCTACAAATATAATACTTGTATATCTCATTTATCAATCTATTGTATCTAGCTTCATTTGCCAATTTTTCCCTTAAATTTAGTGTGTTGATCCCTTGAAATCATTCCTATCACAGTTGAATATTTGATAGAAATCGAACTTAAAGATAACCACAGGGTTGTAATATTAACCCAAAGGTGGGCATACTGGCACGAGGTCAGGATATAGCTCAAAGGATATGTAACAGAAGGTTCATGACTGCTGGCTAATCTTGTCCTTCTTGTAGTGGGAGGCGTGAATCCAGGTGCTCTTGCCCTCGAGCTTCGGGTAGTATGGGTGGACAGGACCACAGTGTAGGGACCCTCAAATCTGGGCTGGAGACAGTCTCTTCTCATAAAATTTTTTTTTTTTTATATATATATATAAGGTCATCAGGCGAGAAATCATACACCGTGTCACCTGTAAATTCTGGGAGAGAAGCAGACACTGCAGAGTGGGTGTTAGTTAACTCTTTAGACCAAGCAATCACAAATTTACTACTTTATCATTGGTTTCAAATAATTCCTGGTGCCTAATGTCTTCTGTTTTTAACATACCAGCATGATGGAGTATTGAATGTATGGTGGCCCGAAGGGTGGCCTGTGACTCATTTGAATTTAGAGGATCATGGACTGGACCTACTGCATGGATGATGATATCAGCGGGAAGGTCCCCTGCATGGGTTGTCAGAGTCTGTCCAGGTGGCAAAGGGTCATAAGTGTGTATATGAGCCATGCATTCTGCAGTGACGATGGGACCACCAACTTGGGCTATTAATAGAGCCAGACCCCCTTTATTGGAGCAGTTGGAGTTGGCAGGACTAACTATAGCACCAACCCGATGTGTCAGGATATCACCGTACCCTATGGATAATGTCACTGGATTTCCGTTGCGGTCTGTGTAATGCTGTGAATGGCTGGGATACCAGTTTTCAAGTACACCGGGAGCTGGGGGCCTGACCGGGGTTTCCGTGAATCTTACAGAACGACTGTCCTCTCTGAGGATTTGTGAAGGAGAGGAAGGTGCCCCATCTCTGGAGTAGGGGTGGAATAGGCCCTAGGACCAGGGGTTGACAATGATGGTGGGGGAATGGAGGAGGGAAGAAAAGATACTGGTGCTGCTGGGGATAGTGGTGGCTGTTGAGGGGCCCACCCCTCTTCTATCTCCTGATCCTCCTCCCCTTCATTAGATCCCATAATATCATGGCGGCGGCTTCTGATCATTGTTTGAAAAACTGAAGATTCATGCATTGCAGCAATGGCCGGGTTGGGGTGTGTGAAAGGGAACAATGGTGTTGCATCTGGTGCCATATTGGGAGCTGTGGCCTGCACAGGTGCGGGCGGGGGCTGGTAGTAGGCCCTGGTTGGTATCAGCAAGGGATATAGGCCTGACTGGGTGTGCTTGGGTGTCTCAAGATGGCCGCCGGAGGAGATGGGGTGTTGGTCATTTCCGGGTGTATTAAGATGGCCACCAGGTGCAGCAAGATGGCCGCTGGAGGAAGGGGAGGGACCATTTACGGGTGTGCCAAGATGGCTGCTAGAGGAAGTGGGTGTCCCAAGATGGCTGCTGGGTGTAGTGGGAGGGGCATTTCCTGGTGAGGGCCAGGGGCGGGGAGCCCCACAAACACGACAGGACTCCGCCCAGGGTGGGTTCTGTTCACTACACACACGGCACACCCACCCTTCCGGTGATTTGGTGTCGACTCCATTATAGGGCGGTGGCTGGGGCGCACTGGGTACAGTGACGGGCATTATGGGGCTGACAGCCATTTTTATTACATCAACAAGGTCACATTCTGAACATTTTATATATCCAAACAAAGGCTCAGCATTTTCTGAACCTCCTGCACCGTCTACCTCTCTCCAGCCTTAAACTTTCAAATCATTTGCTACTCTGAGATGTGCTTGTGCTTGGTGCAGGAGTCCCTGATCACTTAACATTCCTTTTCTCTGGCTTACAAAATCTTTCCACACTGAAGGCTGAAGCCTTCCTGTACTGGGTAGGCCCATCATTTTGTATAAACTCCTCACATTTTTTTTTTTTTTAACAGCCTTCTTGCCATCCCGTGACTAAAACAATCTCACCAACTCCCAAAGCACCACCCTCTAACTTGTGGGTTTTTTCTGATTTCAACATGCGCATCATGATGTTAACAGAGTGTAATGATCTGTCGCGACTCAGACCACCGGCGTCACTTGCAGGTCACCACCCGTCAATACAGAGTCCCCGCTCTATGCACTGACAAGACAAAGAGTCCCTGCTCTATCTGTCTCTTCCCTAACTGTGGATGGTGACTTTACAGCACAGTTCGCCGTGACACTCTTCACAGCACAGAGTCCCCGCTCTATGTGCTGACACCTGGGCTTCTCCTAATGAGACTTCCCAGGTTAGACAAAGAGTCCCTGCTCTATTTGTCACCTCCCAGACGAAGAGACCTACTCAGTTCGTCCTTTTCCCTTGGAGGAATTTGATTATGCGCACCCCTACCACAATTCTCTACAAGATACTAGAAATTTGGACACTTTCAAATTGTCACGTGAGGCAGCTATACCCACATCAACACTATACATCTACAGTCACGGGAGACAGCTATCTAGAACAGAGTACAGTGACCGGAGGAGGAGGAAGTGGTGCACACGAGTACGCGCAGGTACGCGACATCACTCGGTCTGACAGTGCTGGTTCGGGACGTGGCGCGGGGTCGCCCCCAGTCTCACCACTCGACTGGTCACTCACCCAGACCCAGACAGAAAACACGACAGGACCTACAGTGACTGACACACAGGCAAGTGGGACATATAAATATATGCCCCCAACTTACCGTGCTCGACGGAGGGTGATCAGTCCTCAAATTCAGTCACCGCGGGTACCACCGGGAAATCTATGAGACGGGTCTGGCAAGTAGCGAGCCGCTGGCCACGCCCCACGTTGTGGCGCCAATTGACGGGGTCGTCTCGTCAAACACTCGTCCTCCAGTCACTCCAGATTAGATTATGAGCATGGGTCGACCAATCAAAGTATGAGTCAGACACAAGGCTGGTTCAAACTTAGAGCACGCTCTAGAATGGTACTAGTAGCACCGATCTCAGCAATGTCCTGTCTTTATTAGCATACACGGGATTATATAGACATAACAAACAGGATGACCCACGTGGGGTAAGCTATATTCATCTAATATCCGGCCAGCCCTGATTGGCCCATGTCTCCAGACAGATGTTGATGTCGTCTTCAATTGTTAAATGTCATTGTGGTCGTCACCAATGGCTTGATTCAACTTTGTCTGTCAGAAGTAGGCGTTGTTTCTGGGTCAATGTCTCAGGAACAGATGTTGGCGGATACTGGTGCTATCTTTGAACTAAGTTTCGATATGACTTGTCTTCAGAGCACAGAATAGAGGCAAAGCACACAAGCATATATATATATATATATATATATATATAAGAAAATATAAGAATATAGAAATGGACATATGACATTAGACATTGGACATATTATAATTGTCCTTTGCAATTGCAATCATGGGCAAACTGTTTATGTCTAGCACCTACCATCCCTGATTAATTACGTCTTGTTCTAACAGGCTATATCTGCAGGAAAATATAGCTGCGTGGGCTCAGTTCTACATCTATGTAACACTCAAAAGGTGTGACATTTCATATTAAGGTTCAGCCTTGCAACACTCCTTGATGTGGTCTGGCCCAGACGTCTTGACATTTCCTCAGAGGAAACAGATGTGGGTGTAGGTCGATGCTAGTGCAATCTTAGCTGAAGCATTGTTATATTTGATATATCTGGTTTCACTCGACAAGGAAAAACTTATTGTTTCTTAAAATGGCGGCGATGAAACAAAATGGAAGCGAAGCATACATATGTATGAAAGAATAACAGTATATGAATATTTACCTTGACATAAGGACTGGCGAAGAGCGGACGCGTCCGAGTACCGATTAGCCAGATGGATAACCCTGGCTGCTGCATTAAGGATGGACTGGAGAGGGGATAGTCGAGTAATGGGGAGACCAAGTAATAGAGCGTTACAGTAGTCCAGGCGGGAGTGGATCAATGCTACAGTGAGGGTTTTTGTTGTTTCCATGGTGAGAAAAGGGCGGATTCTAGAGATGTTCTTTAGGTGTAGGCGGCAAGAGCGGGCAAGAGATTGTATATGGGAGGTGAAGGAGAGATTGGTATCAAACATAACACCCAGACAGCGAGCCTGCTGCCGGGGTGTTATTATGGTGCCGCCCACTGAGAGGGAAATGTCAGATTTAGGGAGGTTAGTAGACGGCGGGAGCAGAAGAAGTTCAGTTTTGGAGAGGTTGAGTTTCAGATAGAGAGCAGACATGATGTTGGAGACTGCGGACAGACAGTCGGTGGCGTTCTGTAGTACAGCGGGGGTAAGGTCGGGGGATGACGTGTATAATTGTGTGTCATCAGCATAAAGATGGTACTGAAAGCCAAATCTGCTGATGGTCTGTCCAATTGGGGCGGTGTAGAGAGAGAAGAGAAGGGGGCCAAGGACTGAGCCCTGGGGTACACCGACAGTGAGAGGGAGAGGAGATGAAGTGGAGCCAGAGAACGAAACACTGAAGGAGCGGTCAGAAAGATAGGAGGAGAACCAGGAGAGAACAGTGTCCTTAATACCTAGAGAGTGGAGCCTGGACAGTAGGAGACGGTGGTCAACCGTGTCGAAAGCTGCAGAAAGGTTGAGTAGAATGAGCAGAGAGTGGTCGCCGTTACGTTTTGCTGTCAGAAGGTCATTGGTCACTTTGATGAGTGCAGTTTCAGTCGAATGTAGGGTTCGGAAGCCGGACTGTGAAGGGTCTAGGAGGGAGTGAGTGGAGAGGTAACGGGTGAGGCGGGAGTAGACTAGGCGCTCCAAAAGTTTGGAGATGAAGGGGAGATTGGAGACAGGTCTGTAGTTGTTTGTGCAGGAAGGGTCAAGAGCGGGTTTCTTTAGTAGTGGAGTAATGATGGAGTGTTTGAAGGAGGATGGGAAAATGCCAGAGGAGAGTGAGAGATTGAAGATTGTAGTTAGGTGAGTTGTGACAACAGGAGAAAGAGACTGGAGGAGATGTGAGGGGATGGGGTCGGTAGTGCATGTAGTCAGACGAGAGGAAGAGAGGAGTCTGGAGACTTCTTCTTCTGTGATGGGATCAAATGTGGAAATTGAGCCAGGGGAAATGCAGGGTGGGATGGGAGTCACAGCACTTGGTGGTTGAGAGCAGATTTCCTGACGGATAGTATCTATTTTTTCTATAAAGTGGGAGGCCATGTCATCAGCACAAATGTCTGTGATAGGGGCTTGTGCTTTTGGCCTGAGGAGGGAGTGAAAAGTGTCAAAAAGTTTCTTGGGGTTGTTGGCTAGTGAGGAGATCAGTGTGGTGAAGTAGGTCTGTTTGGCGAGGTGAAGGGCAGCATTATAAGTTCTTAACATGAATTTAAAGTGGATGAAGTCTTCTGGTGTGCGGGTTTTTCTCCATAGGCGTTCAGCACTCCTAGAGCATCGCTGGAGAAGGTGAGTTTGCGATGTGAGCCAGGGCTGTTTTACTGTGTGTTTGGAAGTTCTGAGGGTGAGCGGTGCTACTTGGTCAAGAGTGCTTCTAAGAGTGTCATTGTAGTGCTGAACAGCCAGATTAGGACAAGAAAAAGAGGAGATTGGGGACAGCGAAGAGTGTAGGGAGTCTGAAAGTGTCTGAGGGTTAATGGCTTGCAGATTTCTGAATGTGCGGTAGGTAGGAGTTCGCTGGGGTGGTGGAGGATTTGTGAGCGTGAAGGAGAGAATGTTGTGGTCAGAGAGTGGAAGCGGTGAGTTATTTAGGTGGGAAATTGAACAGAGGCGGACAAAGACCAGGTCAAGGGTGTTGCCATCCTTGTGTGTCTCAGAGGTTGAAAGCTGTGAGAGGCCTAGAGAAGTGGTTAGTGATAGAAGCTGAGATGCAGATGTGGAAGTAGGACTGTTAATGGGGATGTTGAAGTCTCCAAGGATAAGGGTTGGTAGTTCTGAGGACATGAAGTGCGGCAGCCAGGCTGAGAAGTGGTCAAGGAACTGGGTGGATGAGCCTGGGGGCCGATATATGACCGCTATTCTGAGGGAGAGGGGATGGAAGAGTCTGATGGTGTGGACCTCAAAAGAAGGGAATGAGAGTGATGGAATTGGGGGGATGACCTGGAAAGTGCATTGTGGGGACAGGAGTATGCCAACTCCACCACCATGTCTGTTTGTGGGTCTCGGGGAATGGGAGAACTGTAAGCCACCATAGGAAATGGCAGCAGGGGAGACCGTGTCAGAATCCTGAATCCAGGTTTCAGTGAGGGCCAACAGATGAAGAGAGTTGTTCAGAAAGTAGTTGTGCAGGAAAGATAGTTTATTGCATGCAGACCTTGGATTCCAGAGGGCACAGTTGAAAGAAGGAGATGAGGGAGTGCAAGTAATATTAACAAGATTATTATGGTTTCGAAATGAGGTAGGGTAGGGATTGAGGTTGGGGGATGGACCAGGGTTGGGGGAGAATGAGGAGGACTGGGGAGAAGGCGTGTGTGGAGAATGAGGAGGACTGGGGAAAAGACGTGTGGAGAATGAGGGGGACAGGGAGAAGGCGTGTGGAGAATGAGGAGGACTGGGGAGAAGGCTTGTGTGGAGAATGAGGAGGACTGGGGAGAATGCGTGTGTGGAGAATGGGGAGGAGGGGTGTGTGGAGAATGAGAGGGACTGGGGAGAAGGCTTGTGTGGAGAATGAGGAGGACTGGGGAGAAGGCGTGTGAGGAGAATGAGGAGGACTGGGGAGAAGGCTTGTGGAGAATGAGGGGAACGGTGAGAAGGCTTGTGTGGAGAATGAAGAGGACTGGGGAGAAGGCGTGTGTGGAGAATGAGGGGGACTGGGGAGAAGTCGTGTGTGGAGAATGAAGAGGACTGGGGAGAAGGGTGTGTGGAGAATGAGGAGGACTGGGGAGAAGGCGTGTGTGGAGAATGAGGAGGACTGGGGAGAAGGTGTGTGTGGAGAATGGGGAGGAGGCGTGTGTGGAGAATGAGGAGGACTGGGGAGAAGGCGTGTGGAGAATGAGGGGGACGGGGAGAAGGCTTGTATGGAGAATGAAGAGGACTGGGGAGAAGGCGTGTGTGGAGAATGAGGGGGACTGGGGAGAAGGCGTGTGTGGAGAATGAAGAGGACTGGGGAGAAGGGTGTGTGGAGAATGAGGAGGACTGGGGAGAAGGCGTGTGTGGAGAATGAGAAAGACTGGGGAGAAGGCATGTGTGGAGAATGGGGAAGAGGCGTGTTATGATTTGGTAGCTGAGGAGAGCAAGCAAAAAAGGAAATACACCAGAGAGGTTGGAATCTATGGGATTGCAGTACCCTGACTAACCACCACAACTAAAGGCAGCCGTGGAGCGTACCTACGTTGGTCCTAGACGCCTCGTCACAGCCTGAGAAGCTAACTACACCTAAAGACAGAAAGAGGAAAACTATCTGCCCCGGAGCAGATCCCTAAAGAACATAGAAAGCCCCCAACCATGTAATGGCGGTTAGACAAGAAGAAATACAGACACAGATAGAAAATAGTATGAGCAAACGCTGGGGCCCAAACTTCCTAAATAGAAAAGGATAGGAAGGAAACTTACTGCAACCCCAAAAAACCCTGAAAAGTACCAACTCTACTAATTACAAAAACACCTGAGATCACACGACCTCTACCACCTAAATTAGTTCTCTGGTGTAACAAAAACTAAACAGCAGCCACTGAAAAAACTGGAAAAGGCAAATGAACAAACAACAGTGGCTGAACTAAACTGAGAGGAGCACAAGCCCCCAGAGGGGACCCGGCAGACCCCCACAGAAGTGCAGGACAAAATGCAAAAAGCAAGCACAAAAAACAAAAAGAAGAAAATGTCTTATCTGTTAGCAGAAGATGCAGGCACGAAACAGCAGGCTACAAAGTGAACAGGAATCAAAGATGAGACCAGAACAATTGATCACCGGCAACCCTGATGGGAGGGAACCTCCCTTATATAAGACCAGTCAGTAACACCTGATCGCCAATCTTCCCAATCTTCATTGGATAGTTTAGTACTGTTTGTAACCACCAGAGGGAGCTTCTGCTCAGAATTCATTTCTAGCACATTCACAACAGTACCCCCCCCTTGAGGAGGGGTCACCGAACCCTCATTTGAGCAACCAGGTCGGTCAGGATGAGCTCTGTGATACGCACGGATGAGTCTCCTAGCATGGATGTCCGAAGCAAACACCCAAGAATTGTCCTCCTGACCATAACTTCTCCACTTAACCAAATACTGGAGTTTCCGTCTAGAAAAACAAGAATTCAATATTTTCTCAACCACATACTCCAGATTGCCCTCAACCAAAACAGGGTCAGGAGGCACAGCCATAGGAACCACTGGCTCGACAAACCTCTTCAATAAGGACTTGTGGAACACGTTATGGATCTTAAATGTCCCTGGAAGAAGTAAACGAAAGGAAACAGGATTAAGAATCTCCATGATCTTATAAGGTCCAATGAACCTAGGCTTAAACTTAGGAGATGCAACTCTCATAGGGATATTTCTTGAGGACAACCAGACCAAGTCCCCCACTTCAAACCGAGGACCATCAGTCCTATGCCGGTTGGCAAACCGCTGGGCCCTCTCCTGAGAGAGGGACAACCTCTCCACTACCTGGTCCCAAATCTGCTGCATACGCTCCACAACAGAGTCAACACCTGGACAGACAGAAGCCTCCGTCTGTCCTGAAGAAAATCGAGGGTGAAACCCAAAATTGCAGAAAAATGGGGACATCAAAGTGGCAGAGCTAGCCCTATATTAAGAGCAAACTCAGCCAAAGGCAAAAAAGAGACCCAGTCATCCTGATCAGCAGACACAAAGCATCGCAGATAAGTCTCCAATGTCTGGTTTGTTCTCTCAGTTTGTCCATTGGTCTGCGGATGAAAAGCCGAGGAGAAAGACAATTGAACACCAAGTTTAGAACAAAAAGTCCTCCAAAATCTGGAAACAAACTGGACTCCTCTGTCAGACACAATGTTCTCAGGAATGCCGTGTAACCGAACCACGTGCTGAAGGAACAAAGGCACCAATTCAGAGGAGGAAGGCAACTTAGGTAATGGCACAAGATGTATCATTTTGGAAAACCTATCACAAATCACACAGATAATGGTCATTCTCTGAGAAACAGGGAGGTCGGAAATGAAATCCATAGAGATATGGGTCCATGGTCTTTTGGGCACAGGCAATGGCATCAACAAACCACTAGAGCGAGAGCAAGGCTTGGAGCGAGAGCAAGTCCCTGACGTCACGAGACAAAGTAGGCCACCAAAAGGACCGACTAACCAAGTCTCTGGTACCAAAAATTCCGGGATGACCGGCCAACGCGGAACAATGAATCTCAGACATCACACTCTTTTTCCATCGGTCTGGGACAAACAATTTCCCAATAGGGCAGCGCTCGGGTTTATCCTCCTGACACCCTTCCAGAGCCAGTCTCAAATTGGGCGAGATGGCGGAAAGAACTACACCCTCTTTCAAAATAACAGCAGGATCAGATAACTCAGGAGAGTCCGCAAGGAAACTCCTAGAGAGGGCATCCGCCTTAACATTCTTAGTGCCAGGAAGAAAGGAAACCACAAAATTAAAACGTGTGAAAAACAAGGCCCACCTGGCCTGTCTAGGATTAAGTCGCTTGGCTGATTCCAGATAAACCAGATTCTTATGGTCCGTGAGGACCACCACCTGATGTTTGGCTCCCTCCAGCCAATGTCTCCACTCTTCAAAAGCCCACTTCATGGCCAATAACGACCGATTACCCACGTCATAATTACGTTCAGTTGGAGAAAATTTTCGAGAGAAAAAGGCACAAGGGTTACTTTTAGAGGTCTCTGGATCTCTTTGGGACAAAACGGCACCTGCCCCAATCTCAGAGGCATCAACCTCCACCTGAAACGGCAGAGAAACATCAGGCTGCCGTAGAACAGGAGCAGAAGTGAATCTCTGCTTAAGTTCCTGAAATGCAGAGACTGCCTCAGGAGGCCAATTCACCACATCAGAACCCTTTTTGGTTAAATCAGTCAATGGTTTAACAATAACAGAGAAATTACCAATAAATTTACGATAAAAATTGGCAAAACCCAAGAATCTTTGAAGAGCCTTTAATGAAGTAGGTTGGACCCAATCACAGATGGCCTGAACCTTGACCGGGTCCATTTCAATAACAGATGGGGACAAAATGAATCCCAGAAATGAGATCCTTTGTATGCCAAAAAGACACTATCAAGAGAAACCGCTAGGTGGGCACTTACCAGCGGTTTCAGCAGCTCTGACAGTGGGAGCCTGGAGCCTCCGATGGCCTGTGACAGCGGTACTCACATCGCCCGAGTGCTGGGCAAGACGATAGCAATACAGCAGAGCTGGAGTTAGCAGAACACCAAGTGGTGAGTGTACTGCCAGGACCTTCGGTCATGTGACCCCAAGGGGCGGAGCTTAGCGTCCTGTAGCTGGGGATGAGTGCAGGGAGCTACTGGGACCCTGGAGAATGGAAAGGGGGTCACCGGACACCAGGTAGAGGACGGGGAACCAGAGGGAGACGGAATCCAAGACAAGCCGAGGTCAGTAAACGTGAGAGACAACGCAGTACACAAGGAGCAGGCAAATCAAGAATAGTCAGGGACGTGGCAGGAGTCAGAAAACCAGAGAAGCATATACACAGTGCAGAATCAAGAGGCAAAATCACAATGGGAAACAGAACCGGGTCAGAACCATACAAACAAACTAGAACACAGGCACAAGGCACAGGCAATCAGGGGTCAACACACTCAGCCAAGGGCAAAAGTATAACTGATGGGGATTGGAGCTTCCTAGGGCTATAAGAAGCTCTCCCCGAACCAAAGAGAAGCCATAATAATAAACCCCAGGTGTGCAGGTCAGAGCCCGCAATAGGATCAAGACATTAACCCCTGGTGTGCAGGCCAAACCTGCACTGGGATCATGACAGACACTTTGATCCCTTCACATACAGAGCATTCTCTCTCAAAATCTGGAACACAGTCCGAACATGTTTCACATGAGAGTCCCAGTCATTGGAAAAAATCAAGATATCATCCAAATAAACAATCAGAAATTTATCCACAAAATCCCTGAAAATGTCATTCATGAAGGACTGGAAGACAGAAGGAGCATTAGTGAGTCCAAAGGGCATCACTAGGTACTCAAAATGCCCCTCTGGGGTATTAAATGCCGTCTTCCATTCATCCCCTTGCTTAATGCGAATAAGGTTATATGCCCCCCTGAGGTCAAGCTTGGTAAACCAAGTAGCACTTTTCACTCTGGAAAACAGGTCAGAAATCAAGGGTAACGGATATTGATATTTCACAGTGATATTTTTCAAGAGACGATAATCAATACACGGCCTTAATGAACCATCCTTTTTGGCCACAAAGAAAAAACCGGCACCCAAGGGTGAAGAGGATGGTCTGATATGACCCTTCTCCAATGACTCCTTGATATAAGACCGCATAGCGTCATGTTCAGGTACAGACAAGTTAAAAAGGCGACCTTTAGGGAATTTACTACCAGGCACTAATTCAATAGCGCAGTCATAGCTCCTATGGGGGGGCAAGGATGCAGATTTACTTTCGCTAAACACATCAGAAAAATCAGTCAAAAAGTCAGGAACATCCTGAGCCTGGGGGAGGCAGAAAAAACAGGAGTGTTGGTATTAACACATTGGCAGCCCCAACTGGTTACAGACACAGATTTCCAATCCAAAACAGGATTATGAGACTGTAACCAAGGGAAACCCAATACGATAATGTTATGCAGATTATACAGCACCAAAAATTTGCAACTCTCCTGATGATCAGGTTCAACCCTCATTATCACCTGAGTAGAGAACTGAGGTTTATTCTCAGCCAAAGGGGTAGAATCGATCCCCAGTAGGGGAATAGACTTCCGTAGGGGTATCAAGGGAAACCCACAACGTTTAGTAAAATCAAAATCCATCAGGTTAATAGCTGCTCCCGAATCAACGAAAGCCTGAGCAGAAAATGTGGACAGGGAGCAAATCAGGGTAACAGTCAACAAAAATTTAGTCTGAACACTACCCAAGACAACTGAGCGTGCAAAACGTCTTCCCCGCTTAGGGCAGACTGAAATAGCATGAGAGGCGTCACCACAGTAGAAACATAACCCATTGCGTTTTCGAAACTCATGACGCTGTGCTCCAGAAGCCACTCTATCACACTGCATGGGTCCAGAAGCTGGTTCACAAGGCAACACTATTCCACGTATACCTCTACGCTCACGCAAACGTCTGTCAATTTGAAAAGCCAAAGACATAGAATCATTGAGACCAGAGGGGACAGGGAATCCCACCATAACATCCTTTACATTCTCTGACAGACCCTTCCGAAAAAGGGCTGCCAAAGCATCATCATTCCATTTGGTCAGGACTGCCCACCTTCGAAATCTCTGACAGTATAACTCAGCGTCCTCAAGCCCCTGATTTAATGCCAACAAGGCTTTTTCAGCTTGATCAGTGACACCAGGCTCATCGTAAAATAACCCCAGAGCCCGAAAAAATGCATCAACATTACCCAAAACAGGATCCCCAGGTGTCAGGGAAAAAGCCCAATCCTGAGGATCGCCACGCAGGAGAGAGATGACAATTTGAACCTGCTGTGCTGCGTTCCCTGAGGACTTAGATTTCAAGGCAAAAAACAACTTACAGTTATTTTTGAAATTCAGAAATTTAGCTTGATCCCCCAAAAATAAATCTGGCATGGGGATCCTAGGTTCCACAACCGGCAGCCTAGCAAGATAGGTAGCAATACTCCGAACTTCAGTGGCAAGCTGATCCACACGGCCAGACAACTGTGCAAACTCCATTGAGAGAAAAAAAAATCCTCCTCAGCACCCAGAGATACAGAGGGAAAAAAAAAAAAAAAATCTCTGACAACTCTGACAATCTTCTTTCTTTAACACTATTTTTCCCTTCTGTGAGTACCATACAAATATCAGTTTTTGGGCCGGTGATACTGTTATGATTTGGTAGCTGAGGAGAGCAAGCAAAAAAGGAAATACACCAGAGAGGTTGGAATCTATGGGATTGCAGTACCCTGACTAACCACCACAACTAAAGGCAGCCGTGGAGCGTACCTATGTTGGTCCTAGACACCTCGTCACAGCCTGAGAAGCTAACTACACCTAAAGACAGAAAGAGGAAAACTATCTGCCCCGGAGCAGATCCCCAAAGAACATGGAAAGCCCCAAACATGTAATGGCGGTTAGACAAGAAATACAGACACAGATAGAAAATAGTATGAGCAAACGCTGGGGCCCAAACTTCCTAAATAGAAAAGGATAGGAAGGTGTGATGAACGGGCACACAGTCCGCCACACGGTAGCCCGGGGGTCACGGCTTGTGATCCCACCGCTGCCACCACATGTGATGGAACGTGCACACACACGACGGCTGCTGCCGTCCGACCCAGTAAACTGCAGGGATTTATAACTATCCCACTTCCACTTAGGAACTTGCAGCTCTCTGGCGCCCCCCTTACCCTCAGGTCAGTCAGGGAACTGCACCTAGGATAATTAGTCGCCAGACGGGTCACTTGGATGTGTGCTGGCTATTGGGCACGCTGCAGTGAGGGAATTATGATTACTCCTGGCTGCAGCCAGGCAGTACCCTTATAAACCCCGCTCCGTCACTGCCAGCGTCACCCAATAGATTAACACTTTACACCCCTTCCTTTTAGCTGCCACCAGCTACGGCTTTTGATAAACAATTTATCAAGAGGGTCCGTAGCAACCCCAAAACAGTAGCGTAGTGCTTCAGGCACGTGCAAATTCGTTTATAGAGCAGGAGAAACAGACTAATAAATTTATAGGTTTATTCCTTAAAAACAGACAGTGCTTATATAATATAAGAAGATGTAACAAACTGAGGCAATATAGTTATGTACAAATGCAGTTATAAAATAAACGGGATTAAGAATGAAAGACTCACATGATGGTTAGATCATATACAGGCAAGCCAGGCTGGGGGGAAGGAGCCACACGTCAAAGTTCATTTGCAGATCTGTTAGTCAGGACATCCCAGCAGAAAGTGCCTAAGGAACTTCACTGCAAGACTTATGCATGTCAGCTTCTGACCTCACAAAAGGGGCTGGTTTTCTGGCCACCTCCCCTGGCTGCAAGCTATGGTTTGAGCTCTGCAATATCATAAGGTCCATAACTCGTCCTGTGAACCTAGCAGAATAACGGCAGACCTATCAATGATCTTACTCTAAAATGACGGTTCCAATGAGCCCACACTTGGGTGGGCTAGTACATGGGGCACCCGAGAATTCCATTTCTTGGGTTCTGTTGGAGTTACGGGTTTACCAGTACCACGGGAACGATGCCCGTCGGCGCATGGTTCAACACAGTAACTTTCGTGTTTCTAGCGAATGCTCCCACCGTGTTATTAACCAAAAAAGAATGAATTCTCCAAAATGGCTGCTATAGGAAGAAAGCACGTGTGCAGACAATGAAGGACCCCTGCGGTGAAGCGGCAAAACTTCCAGCACTGGTAGCTCAGGTTACACTGAGCTTGACTGCAGGTTGACAGGGGGAAGGGAAGCGTGAGCTGCAGAGAAAAGGAGGGAGGGGTAACTTTGCCCTGTGCTTGCAAACGCTGGGGGTTGTAGTACTATGGGGAACATTCTGGAAACAGCACAAGAAATGAAGCTAGCAGTATCATCACAGAAGGAAACTTACTGCAACCCCAAAAAACCCTGAAAAGTACCAACTCTACTAATTACAAAAACACCTGAGATCACACGACCTCTACCACCTAAATTAGTTCTCTGGTGTAACAAAAACTAAACAGCAGCCACTGAAAAAACTGGAAAAGGCAAATGAACAAACAACAGTGGCTGAACTAAACTGAGAGGAGCACAAGCCCCCAGAGGGGACCCGGCAGACCCCCACAGAAGTGCAGGACAAAATGCAAAAAGCAAGCACAAAAAACAAAAAGAAAATGTCTTATCTGTTAGCAGAAGATGCAGGCACGAAACAGCAGGCTACAAAGTGAACAGGAATCAAAGATGAGACCAGAACAATTGATCACCGGCAACCCTGATGGGAGGGAACCTCCCTTATATAAGACCAGTCAGTAACACCTGATCGCCAATCTTCCCAATCTTCATTGGATAGTTCAGTACTGTTTGTAACCAACAGAGGGAGCTTCTGCTCAGAATTCATTTCTAGCACATTCACAACAGAGGCGTGTGTGGAGAATGAGGAGGACTGGGGAGAAGGCGTGTGTGGACAATGAGGGGGACTGGGGAGAAGGCTTGTGTGGAGAATGAGGAGGACTGGGGAGAAGGCATGTGGAGAATGAGGAGGACTGGGGAGAAGGCGTGAGGAGAATGAGGGGGACGGGGAGAAGGCTTGTGTGGAGAATGAAGAGGACTGGGGAGAAGGCTTGTGTGGAGAATTAGGGGGACTGGGGAGAAGGCGTGTGTGGAGAATGAGTAGGACTGGGGAGAAGGCATGTGTGGAGAATGAGGGGGACTGGGGAGAAGGCGTGTGTGGAGAATGAGGAGAACTGGGGAGAAGTCGTGTGTGGAGAATGAGGGGGACTGAGGAGGAGGCGTGTGTGGTGAATGAGGACGACTGGGGAGAAGGCGTGTGTGGAGAATGAGGGGGACTGGGGAGAAGGCTTGTGTGAAGAATGAGGAAGACTGGGGAGAAGGCGTGTGTGGAGTATGAGGAGGACTGGGGAGAAGGCGTGTGTGGAGAATGAGGAGGACTGGGGAGAAGGCGTGTGTGGAGAATGAGGGTGACGAGGAGAAGGCTTGTGTGGAGAATAAAGAGGACTGGGGAGAAGGCGTGTGTGGAGAATGAGGGGGACGAGGAGAAGGCGTGTATGGAGAATGAGGGGGACAGGGAGAAGGGTATGTGGAGAATGAGGAGGACTGGGACGAAGGCATGTGTGGAGAATGAGGGGGACTGGGGAGAAGGCGTGTGTGGAGAATGAGGGGGACAGGGAGAAGGGTGTGTGGAGAATGCGTAGGACGTCACCGTAACATTCTAGGTCGGAGGAGAGGAGCGCACGTGACTTGTCACGTCGTGCAGAAATAGGACTGGTGCACAGGGAATATACAGAAAAAATCCCCATAATGGCATTGAAGTAATGCTAGTAGTGTGGGACAACATACCCACACTGGGAACACCCACTCCCAAACAACATGCAATAATAGGAGAAGATTGGAGCAATCAGGTGATATGTATAAAATTCATATTTATTAAACAGGTATACAAAATACAAAAAAAATGTAATAGAAACAACTATTGCAGGAAAAAACCTCCATCCCCCAGAGTACAAAGCCCCACAAATATCTCAAAATTTCAAATATCAGATAACAATATCGGAACATCAAATATCAAAAAGCCAATTGAGAGTGTGAGATAGTAATAGATTTGACAATAGTACAAAAATATCGGCCAGGATAGCAATGAAAGAAATAAACTATGCCCACTGTATGTATGTGGACACTATAATATCTAAAATGCCAGTGCTTATATATATCCTATACTGCCCGCTATCACACATAGTCAATCAGTATGGTAATAGATCTAAACATAAAAGGATAAATGCCCATATATGTCCCATGTTACCTAAACAAATATATCGCTGGTTAATGCAGCAAATATGCCTCTAAGTTGAGGAAAAATAAGTGCCTATATGTCCCATGCTATAAACTAATACAGATCGCTGGTCAATGCAGCAAATTGCCCCAAGGTAGGGAGAACTACAAACAGGCGCTTACCAGGAGATATGAGTGGGAGAGGAGACCCTGGGTCAGGTCAGGTAGAGCCCCGACGCGCGTTTCGCGTGCTTAACCGCACCGCTTCCTCAAGGGGACAGGGAGCATGTGGGGACTGGGGAGAAGGGTGTGTGGAGAATGAGGGGGACGGGGAGAAGGCGTGTGTGGAGAATGAGGACTGGGGAGAAGGGTGTGTGGAGAATGAGGGGGACGGGGAGAAGGCGTGTGTGGAGAATGAGGGGGACAGGGAGAAAACGTGTGTGGAGAATGAGGAGGACTGGGGAGAAGGCATGTGTGGATAATGAGGGGGACTGGGGAGGAGGCGTGTGTGGAGAATGAGGAGGACTGGGGAGAAGGCGTGTGTGGAGAATGAGGGGGACTGGGGAGGAGGCGTGTGTGGAGAATGGGGAGAAGGCGTGTGTGGAGAATGAAGAGGACTTGGGAGAAGGGTGTGTGGAGAATGAGGAGGACTGGGGAGAAGGCATGTGTGGAGAATGAGGAGGACTGGGGAGAAGGCGTGTGTGGAGAATGGGGAGGAGGCGTGTGTGGAGAATGAGGAGGACTGGGGAGAAGGTGTGTGTGGACAATGAGGGGACTGGGGAGAAGGCTTGTGTGGAGAATGAGGAGGACTGGGGAGAAGGCGTGTGTGGAGAATGAGGAGGACTGGGGAGAAGGCGTGTGGAGAATGAGGGGGACGGGGAGAAGGCTTGTGTGGAGAATGAAGAGGACTGGGGAGAAGGCGTGTGTGGAGAATGAGGGGGACTGGGGAGAAGGCGTGTGTGGAGAATGAGACGGACTGGGGAGAAGGCGTGTGTGGAGAATGAGGGGGACTGTGGAGAAGGCGTGTGTGGAGAATGAGGACTGGGGAGAAGGCGTGTGTGGAGAATGAGGGGGACTGGGGAGGAGACGTGTGTGGAGAATGAGGAGGACTGGGGAGAAGGCGTGTGTGGAGAATGAGGGAGACTGGGGAGAAGGCTTGTGTGAAGAATAGGGGGACTGGGGAGAAGGGTGTGTGGAGAATGAGGGGGACTGGGGAGAAGGGTGTGTGGAGAATGAAGAGGACTGGGGAGAAGGCTTGTGTGAAGAATGAGGGGGACTGGGGAGAAGGGTGTGTGGAGAATGAGGGGGACTGGGGAGAAGGCTTGTGTGGAGAATGAAGAGGACTGGGGAGAAGGGTGTGTGGAGAATGAGGAGGACTGGGGAGAAGGCGTGTGTGGAGAATAAGGAGGACTAGGGAGAAGCGTGTGTGGACAATAAGGGGGACTAGGGAGAAGGTGTGTGGAGAATGAGGAGGACTGGGGAGAAGGCATGTGGAGAATGAAGAGGACTGGGGAGAAGGGTGTGTGGAAAATGATGGGGACTGGGGAGAAGGCTTGTGTGGAGAATGAGGGGGACTGGGGAGAAGGGTGTGTGGAGAATGAGGGGGACTGGGGAGAAGGTGTGTGTGGAGAATGAGGGGGACTGGGGAGAAGGCGTGTGTGGAGAACGAGGGGGACTGGGGAGAAGGCGTGTGGGGAGAATGAGGAGGACTGGGGAGAAGGGTGTGTGGAGAATGAGGGGGACTGGGGAGAAGGGTGTGTGGAGAATGAGGGCGACTGGGGAGAAGGCGTGTGTGGAGAATGAGGGGGACTGAGGAGAAGGCGTGTGGGGAGAATTAGGACTGGGGAGAAGGGTGTGTGGAGAATGAGGGTGACTGGGGAGAAGGCGTGTGGGGAGAATGAGGAGGACTGGGGAGAAGGGTGTGTGGAGAATGAGGGGGACTTCAGCTGCACATGGAGCCGGCGTCCGGAAATGATGACCACGCAAGCGCAGCCACAGAGGCATAGTAAGGAGTACGGACTGAAAGATGGATCAGCGCATGCGTGGTAACAGAATATTAAAAAAACAACCAAAATGGATATGCCACGCATGCGCTCCAGTCACCATGGTGAAGTAACGCCGCAAACATTAAGTGAATGAAGATATAATAGCGTATGCGTAGTGAGAGAACATGACTCTCAATGTAGAAAGTAAAAAACACCCCATAGGGTGCGTGCTGCGCAAGCGCCCTGGTCGCCTAGGCGACTAGGGTCACAAAAAAGGGTATGCCGCATAAGCGCTTCTTTACTGGCATTCATGTTCTCTCACTACGCATGCGCCATTGCACCTTCATTCACCTTATGTTTGCGGCGTTATTTTACCATGGCGATTGCAGCGCTTGCGCAGTTTATTCCTTTTTGTTACCATGTATGTGCCAACCCATCTTTCGTTCCGCCTTCTCCGTCATGTCTCTGCGCAATCATCACTTCTGGGCTTCGGCTCCATATGAGTTATTCATATATTATGTATATAAAACATTTTGATAACTGGAGCGCTTATACGGCATACCCTTTTTTGTGACCCTAGTCGCCTAGGCGACCAGGGCGCTTGCGCAGCATGCCCCTTTGGGGTGTTTTTTACTTTCTACATTGGGAGTCATGTTCTCTCACTACGCATGCGCTATTATATCTTCATTCACCTCATGTTTGCGGCGTTACTTCACCATGGTGACTGGAGCGCATGCGTGGCATATCCATTTTGGTTGTTTACATATTCTGTTACCACGCATGCGCTGATCCATCTTTCAGTCCGTACTCCTTACTATGCCTAATTCATTGGTGCATATAGTACCCTCTAATGTTGTCTTTATTAAAGGTCAGGATCATTGTTTATTTTCATTTATATGGTAATTATACATATTTAAGTGATACTCATCTATATAACTTTCAGCCTGTTTCTTTATTGGAGGAGGTCATTCATGGTTCCTTATAAGGACCTTTATGGGTGTTTGTATGTGCCGAATTTGTTTTGGCCTTTTTAATTGTTTTTAATGTTGTTGTTTGCAGTGTTTGTCTTTATTGCACATCAATAAAATTGGTTACATATTTTTTTCATTTTGTATTATTATTTATAGGGTAGATTACGCTTTATGCACACGTCTTTCTCTTTCAGCTCATATGCATATTTACGTGTGTGGCTGTTGATCCCCTTTTTCTTATTTTGGTAGTGCCCTCGAATTCTCTTCCTTGGAGTTGGGGGATATCTGACTGGTGTGGTTGGGGGGATGTATCTTATTGTTGTGCAGTGGTTGGGGTGGTATCTGTGGCACAGTGTGTTGGGTAGTACCAGTGGACTGTGGAGGTTGGGTGGTATCTGACTGATGTGGGTGTTGGATGCTATGTGACTGGTGCAGGGCTTGGGGGGTATCTGACTGATGAAGAGTTTGGGGGCATCCGACAGTATGGGAGTTGTGTATTGGTACGTGACTGTGACACATTGGTTGGGTGGTATCTCACTCTTGCGCAATGGTTGGGTGGTGTCTGGCACAGAGTTGGGTTGCACATGACTGGTGCAGTGGTTGGGTGCTATCTGACTGTGACACAGTGGTTAAATGTATATGACTGTGGCACAGCGGTTGGGTGGTATGACTGGAGCAGTTTTTGGGTGGTATCTAACTGACTCGGGGGTTGAGTGAAATCTTACTGTGGCGCAGTGGTTTGGTGGTACATAACTGGCGCAGTAGTTGAATGGTATCTTACTGTGGAGGTTGGGTGGTATCTGACTGTGGCTTGGGGGTTGGATCGTACATGACTGTGGCACGGTGGTTGGGTGGTATCAGCCTTTGGCGCAGTGGTTGGGTGGTACATGACTGGCGCAGTGATTGTGTGTTACACGACTGGCGCAGTGGTTGCGTGGTACATGGCTGGCGCAGTGGTTGTGTGGTACTTGACTGGCGCAGTGATTGGGTAGTACATGACTGTGGCGCAGTGAGTTGGTGGTACATGACTGGCGTAGTAGTTGGGTGGTATATGACTGTGGCGCAATGGTAGCATGGTTCATGACTGGCGCAGTGGTTGTGTGGTATCTGTCACGGGTGTGTCGCCACGAAGATCGTCGCGATTACACAACCTGACTTCGCACAGCTGAGTTTTTGGTGCTAGGTGTTTTTCGGCAGTGAGGGAGTTAATTCTCCCTCTCTCTGTGCTAGACGAAGCCCAGCCTCGCCCAGCTGCAGTTAATACTGCAGTAATGGGATTCCTTCAAATACCTGCCAGTCTGCTAGGGAAGTGTCGGTGAAAGCATTCATGCAGACCAGCAGAGCGGATCGTGGTATTGTGAAGTCTGAAGTGAAGAGTACCTGGTGTGGTTTTCTCCCCTCCTCGCTTTATTATTTACAGTGTGTTCCAAATTATTATGCAAATAATATTTTCTCAGATTTTCCCAAATTACCTATATGAATTTCAGTCATTGTAATTTTCCAGTCAAATAACTATTTGAGTAAAATTGAAAGGTTTTTGTACAAACTGCCCATGATAACAGTATATTTTTTAAATAATAAAACACTCAAACTGCACTCAAAATGCTTACAGTGATATAAAGAGCCCTGACACACATCACCATCAATGAGTTTAACTGACAAACAAAAAAATTCTTACCTTATCACTCCTAAACAATTTTTGCATAATAATTTGGAACACAGTGTATCTCCTTACCCGTTGGTGTTCCCTCTGTAGTTGTAGAGTGAGTTTTGTATGCAAGGTGGTCTTTTGTTTTACCCCTTGTACTGTCTCTTTCGTCTTATACTGTTTGTAGGAATTTACCTTCTTGTCCCCTGTGGTTGTGATCAGGGTCCTTCTCAGGACTAGATTACTGAGGGTCAGGGATTCACAGGAGATAGGGTTAAGCTGGCGACCTGGACCTCTGTACCATCAACAGTACCTCCAGGTAGAGGGATTAGTCAGGGCCCCAGCTTAGGGTCAGCATAGACCCCTGTCCTCCTGTATACAGTGACAGCGTGACATTTTCACCGACCAATACTAAAGATTCTCTCCAGCCACCATGGATCCAGTAGCCAGTCTAGCTCGGCAGTTGCAGAGTTTGTCCATGGAGCTGGCGGACGTTAAGTCCAAGGTTTTGTACCCCCTGGAGCAAGCCGGACCTGAACCTAAAGTAGCTCTCCATGACAGGTTCACTGGAGGGCGGGACAAGTTTTTTTCTTTCCGGGAGGCATGTAAATTGTACTTTCGGCTGCGACCTCGGTCATCGGGGAGTGAAGATCAAAGGGTGGGAATTGTCATCTCGCTCCTACAAGGGGACCCCCAATCATGGGCGTTCTCGCTTCCTCCGGGCTCCACGGCTCTCCAGTCAGTGGATAGGTTTTTCGCAGCTCTGGGTCTTGTATATGATGACCCGGATCGGGTCTCCCTTGCTGAATCTAAGTTACGTAAGATACAGCAGGGAGATCGTCCGGCGGAGGAATTCTGTTTGGAGTTCCGTAGGTGGGCCACGGACACCCAGTGGAATGACCCGGTTCTTAGGACCAGTTTTGTCAAGGTTTATCTGACAAATTAAAGGATGTATTGGCACAGTATGACCCTCCCGCGTCACTGGAGGATGCTATGGCCCTTGCTATTCGTATTTACAGACGGCTTTGGGAGAGGTGCGGGGTAACTCCGCCCCCTGTGATGACTCCACCTTCTACTAGGTCCCCTTATATGGAGGTTCCCCTGATCAGTCCAGAGGAGCCTATGCAGTTAGGAGGGACATCATTCCGAGGGAGGGGATCGACAGTGCGCCGCAAGACAGGAAGGTGTTTCTTCTGCGGGAGAAAGGGACATTTTATTGGGGGGTGTCCATCCCGTCCTTTGCAGAGTGAGAAGTCGCCGGAAAACTATTAATCCCAGGTTGTGTGGTGGACGACAATCTGGGAGTAAGTATTTCGTCCCCAGGTCCGTCTCAATTTCTCGTACCGGCGGACAGGGGTGAACCTAGCCTCTGTGCTGCCTGAGGCGAACTGCAAAACGGCGCCTCCCAATTCGAGAGAGGAAGGTTGCGGCGCGCATAGCGTGCCGCAGCAAATTTTAGGCCACGCCCCGACCACACCCATTTCACAACTAGTCACACCCATGTCCACGCCCTGACCACACCCATTTAGCACTGGTGATCACACTGACTGGTACTGAGGGCACAGTGACTGGTACTATGGGCACACTGGTACTGAGTAAAAGAAAGAACAGAGAGAGAAACAAGAAAACAGAGAAAGGAGAGAGAAAGAGGGGAAAGCAAGAAAGAACAGAGTGTAACGGGTCTGGTGGGTGGAACTACTGACGAGACAGGTCAGGTTGGTGGAACCACAAAGCTTTATTATACAAGAGAGTTTACTTGTAAGAGAGCGGGTGGCACCTGGGAAAAGGGCAGGGATTCACGGCAGGAGATATAGGTAGTTTCTGGACAGGCAGGTTTGTCACAGCAAGTGACCAAGGAAGTCTCTGGGCAGGCAGGTTGTAACGGTAAGTAACCGAGGCAGTCTCTGGACAGGCAGGTTGTCACGGCAAGTGACCAAGGCAGTCTCTGGGACAGGCAGGTTGTCACGGCAAGTGACCAAGGCAGTCTCTGGGACAGGCAGGTTGTCACGGCAAGTGACCAAGGCAGTCTCTGGGACAGGCAGGTTGTCACGGCAAGTGACCAGGCAGTCTCTGGGACAGGCAGGTTGTCACGGCAAGTGACCAGGCAGTCTCTGGGACAGGCAGGTTGTCACGGCAAGTGACCAGGCAGTCTCTGGACAGGCAGGTTGACATGGCAAGTGACCAGGCAGTCTCTGGAACAGGCAGGTTGTCACAGCAAGTGACCAGGCAGACTCTAGACAGGCAGGATGTCACAGCAAGTGACCAGGCAGACTCTAGACAGGCAGGTATATACGACCTGATATGGTGGAGCCTCCAGGTAGGCTGCAGTCGGATGGCAGATGATCGCTCCCAGGTGAGCAGGCAAGAGCCGGGGATCTCTGCAGATGATGTCCGAACTTCCGGATGGAGCTGCAGTCGGATGGCAGATGATCGCTCCCAGGTGAGCAGGCAAGAGCCGGGGATCTCTGCAGATGATGTCCGAACTTCCGGATGGAGCTGCAGTCGGATGGCAGATGATCGCTCCTAGGTGAGCAGGCAAGAGCCGGGAATCTCTGCAGATGACGTCCGAACCTCTGGATGGAACTGCAGACGGATGGCAGACAGGCAAGCCGACAGGTAACAGACAGGAAACTGGAATCAGGAGCTGATGGCTGAAACAGAGTTAGACTGCACAGGAACAACATTGCTCGGGCACCTACATTAAGGAGGAAGCCCTTAATATAGGGTGGAGTCCTCCAGCATTGGCTGGAGACTGATTTGGAAAATGCGCGTGGCTCCTTTAAGAGCGGGGGAGGGTGCGGGCGCGCGCCCTAAGGCCAGTAGCAGGGAAGGAGCGCGCGGGACCAGCAGGGCGGAAGGAGGGCGCCGAGGACAGGTGAGGAGAGCGACGTCCCTGTCTGGCAGCAGGCAGGGACTCGGGCGCTACAGTACCCCCCCCTCTAGGCCCCCCCCCTCTTTAGGCCAGAAAGAAATTTAGCTAGGATAAGAGGGGCATGGATGTTCTCCCGAGGCTCCCAGGTTCTCTCCTCAGGACCAAACCCCTTCCAATCCACCAAAAAATAAGTCTTTCTTCCTACCCTTTTTGTGGCCAGAATGTTCTCTACCTCAAATTCATCATCAGCAGACACTGGAGCAGGAGGTGTACCTGTAGACTTAAAAAAAGAGTTAAGAACCACAGGTTTGAGGAGAGATACATGAAAAGAATTAGGAATTCTCAAATTGGCCGGGAGTTTCAATTTATAGGACACCGGATTGATCTGACTGATGATCTCAAAAGGACCGATGAACCGAGGACCTAACTTGTAGGACGGAATTTTGAGTCGAACATATTTGGACGAAAGCCAGACTTTGTCCCCAGGACGGAATTGAGGAGGATCCAGACGTTTTTTGTCAGCATGTCTTTTCATGCGCTCGGAAGACTGAATGAGTGCGGACCGGGTACTCTCCCAGATGGAGGAGAATTCTCTAACTAGAGATTCCGCAGCTGGATTGTCCACAGAGATGGAAACAGGGACAGGGATCCGAGGGTGCTGACCGAAGACTACAAAAAACGGAGACTTGGTGGAAGATTCGCTCTCATGATTATTGTAGGAGAATTCGGCCCAAGGCAGGAGCTCCACCCAGTCAGAATGGTGGGCATTAACGAAATGTCGAAGATAACTGGTCAAATTCTGATTTATTCGTTCAACTTGTCCATTGGACTGTGGGTGGTAAGCGGAGGAAAAATCCAGGGTGACTTCTAGCAACTTACAAGTGGCTCTCCAGAAACGTGAGGTGAACTGAACCCCACGATCCGACACAATGTGACGAGGCAGACCATGAAGACGGAAGATGTGGCGGATAAAGTCTTTAGCCAACTCGGGTGCAGACGGGAGACCTGGCAGAGGAATGAAGTGAGCCATCTTGGAAAAGCGGTCAGCGACCACCCAAATGACCGTACAACCGGCAGAGACGGGCAGATCTGTTATGAAGTCCATGGCTATATGCTGCCAGGGGGCAGCGGGTACAGGAAGCGGAAGAAGACGGCCGGTAGGCAGGTGTCTCGGAACTTTGTTGCGGGCACAGGAAACACAGGCAGAAACAAAGTCTATTACGTCTTTGTGCAGGGTAGGCCACCAATAATGCCGGGTAATGAGTTGGAGGGTCTTTCTTTGACCAGCGTGGCCAGCGAGTTTAGACGAGTGACCCCAATGTAGGATTCTCTTCCGATCGGTTTCTGATACGAACGTCTTACCAGGAGGGAGACGATTTAGACTCACGGGAGCCACCTGCATCACTCTGGCGGGATCGATGATATGTTTAGGCTCATCTTCGAGATCCGACACCAGGAAAGACCGAGACAAGGCATCCGCCTTGACGTTTTTGTCAGCTGGGCGAAAATGCAAAAGAAAATCGAAGCGGGCAAAAAACAAGGACCACCGGGCTTGACGAGGATTAAGTCTCTGTGCCTGCTGGAGGTATGCCAGATTTTTGTGGTCCGTGTAGATGATTACCGGATGAAGAGCCCCTTCGAGTAGGTAACGCCACTCCTCCAATGCCAACTTAATGGCCAATAGCTCTCGATCTCCTATGGAGTAGTTGCGCTCGGAGGAGGAGAAGAGTTTGGAGAAGAAACCGCAGGATACCATCCTCCCGGATGGCGATTTTTGGGTAAGAACCGCTCCGGCTCCAGCAGAGGAAGCGTCCACCTCCAGGAAGAACTGCTTGTTGCCATCCGGGCGATGCAGCACTGGAGCGGAAGAGAAGGCCTGTTTCAGAGAAAGGAAGGCCTCCTCTGCTTCGGGCGTCCACTGTTTGGGGTTAGCATCCTTGCGAGTGAGCGCTGAGATTGGAGCAGTCCTGGAAGAGAAGTGCGGTATGAAGAGACGGTAATAGTTGGCAAATCCCAGGAACCGCTGAATGGCCTTCAACCCCTCCGGTCGGGGCCACTTCTCGATGGCAGACAATTTCTCCGGATCCATTCGTAGGCCTGTCTGAGAAATGATGTAGCCCAGAAACGGAAGCGATGTCTGCTCAAAGAGGCACTTCTCATATTTGGCGAAGAGGTGATTCTGCCTGAGCCTGAGCAGAACCTGACGAACATCCCTCCGGTGAGACTGAAGATCCGGAGAGAAGACCAAGATGTCGTCAAGGTACACCACAACGCAGGAATAGAGGAGGTCCCGGAAGATGTCGTTGACCAACTCCTGAAAGACTGCTGGAGCATTACAGAGACCAAAGGGCATCACCAAGTACTCGTAGTGGCCGTCCCGGGTGTTGAATGCCGTCTTCCATTCATCTCCTCGACGGATACGAACCAGGTTGTATGCTCCACGAAGATCTAGTTTGGTGAAGACTCTAGCCCCTCTAAGACGATCAAACAGTTCTGGAATGAGCGGAAGAGGGTACTTATTCTTCACCGTGATCGAATTTAGGCCTCTGTAGTCAATACAGGGACGGAGAGATCCGTCTTTCTTTTTAACAAAGAAGAAACCTGCTCCCGCTGGGGAGGTAGATTTCCGGATGAATCCCTTTGCTAAGTTCTCCTCGATATATTCGGACATCGACCTGGTCTCAGCAGCAGACAACGGGTAAATACGCCCACGGGGAGGCGTAGTACCGGGCAACAGGTCAATCGGGCAATCATATGGTCTATGCGGGGGTAATGTCTCTGCTTCCTTTTTATTGAAGACATCAGCAAATGACCAATATGGAATCGGGAGTCCAGGTAGATTAGCAGGTGTAGGAGAAGAATAGACAGGATGAACAGGCACCAGACATGTTTTATGACAGTCCTGTCCCCAGCGAAGAACCTCTCCATTCTGCCAGTCGAGCACAGGTGCATGTTTTTGGAGCCAAGGCAGACCTAGTAAGAGAGCATGAGAGAGTCCAGGTAAAACATGAAACGAGATGCTCTCAGAATGCAACATTCCCACCTGCAGGGTTATGACTTCGGTGATAAGTCGGATGGGACGAGGTAGGAGGCCCCCATCCACAGCAGCAACAGATACAGGTTCAACAAGAGGTTTGGTGGGAATGTGATACTTCTCTACTAGAGCCTGTGACACGAGATTCCCAGCTGCTCCAGAATGAAGTTGGGCCATTTCGAAGTGGCGGTTCTTACCGATCAGAATTGAAACCGACAGCAGCAGGGATGAAGAGGATTTATTTTTGTCTAGATTGACCTCTCCGAGCGAACCTAGACACAGGCGTTTTCCCGACTTCTCCGGACAGGTTTGGATCCAGTGCTCCTTACTGCCGCAGTAGAAGCAACTTTTCTCGGCACGGCGTGAGTCCTGACGGGCTTTGACCATCTTGGTCTGGTCGACCTGCATAGGCTCAGCAGGGTGCACCTGAGGAGAAACAGAAGAGGTTATAGATCTCTGACACGAGGGTGCAAGATGGGAAAACTCTTTTTTACGGGTGATCTCTTTGGCTCGTTCCTGGAACCGTAGATCAATTCGATTGGCAAGATTTATTAAATCATCAAGCGAGGTTGGAATGTCCCGACCGGCAAGTTCGTCTTTAATACGGCCGGACAGACCCTCCCAGAAGACCGAAATTAGAGCTTCATTGTCCCAAGCTAGTTCTGAGGCTAAAGTCCGGAACCGTATGGCATATTGACCAACGGTGAAACTCTCCTGACGGAGACGCAGCAGAGATGATGCAGAGGAAGTCTTCCGTCCAGGTTCGTCGAATACCTTCCGGAAGGCCGAGAGAAACGCAGGTAGGTCAGACACCAGAGGATCCTCTCTCTCCCAGAGAGGGTTAAGCCAGGCCAGGGCCTCTCCAGTGAGATGGGACATGATGAAGGCAACTTTGGCCCGGTCAGAGTTAAACTGGTGTGCCAGGAGTTCAAAATGCAGGGTGCACAGATTAATGAAACCCCGAGCCAGAGCAGGATCGCCTCCAAACCTAGGAGGAGCTGACAGTCGGGGTCCGGTAATGGAAACCACGGAATTGGGAATCAGCGGGACTGACGGATTATGAGTCATGGCTCCAGCGATGGTTGCTATTGATGATTTCAGAGTGTCCAGACGGGATTTGACGTTCCGCAGGTGACCCAGGATGGCCTCCTGTTGAGACCTCTGGCGAGACAGCTCATGACACAGTTCCGGGAGTGAAGGGGTTTGGGTGCCACCGGGTTCCATGGCCCGAGCAAACTGTAACGGGTCTGGTGGGTGGAACTACTGACGAGACAGGTCAGGTTGGTGGAACCACAAAGCTTTATTATACAAGAGAGTTTACTTGTAAGAGAGCGGGTGGCACCTGGGAAAAGGGCAGGGATTCACGGCAGGAGATATAGGTAGTTTCTGGACAGGCAGGTTTGTCACAGCAAGTGACCAAGGAAGTCTCTGGTCAGGCAGGTTGTAACGGTAAGTAACCGAGGCAGTCTCTGGACAGGCAGGTTGTCACGGCAAGTGACCAAGGCAGTCTCTGGGACAGGCAGGTTGTCACGGCAAGTGACCAAGGCAGTCTCTGGGACAGGCAGGTTGTCACGGCAAGTGACCAAGGCAGTCTCTGGGACAGGCAGGTTGTCACGGCAAGTGACCAGGCAGTCTCTGGGACAGGCAGGTTGTCACGGCAAGTGACCAGGCAGTCTCTGGGACAGGCAGGTTGTCACGGCAAGTGACCAGGCAGTCTCTGGACAGGCAGGTTGACATGGCAAGTGACCAGGCAGTCTCTGGAACAGGCAGGTTGTCACAGCAAGTGACCAGGCAGACTCTAGACAGGCAGGATGTCACAGCAAGTGACCAGGCAGACTCTAGACAGGCAGGTATATACGACCTGATATGGTGGAGCCTCCAGGTAGGCTGCAGTCGGATGGCAGATGATCGCTCCCAGGTGAGCAGGCAAGAGCCGGGGATCTCTGCAGATGATGTCCGAACTTCCGGATGGAGCTGCAGTCGGATGGCAGATGATCGCTCCCAGGTGAGCAGGCAAGAGCCGGGGATCTCTGCAGATGATGTCCGAACTTCCGGATGGAGCTGCAGTCGGATGGCAGATGATCGCTCCTAGGTGAGCAGGCAAGAGCCGGGAATCTCTGCAGATGACGTCCGAACCTCTGGATGGAACTGCAGACGGATGGCAGACAGGCAAGCCGACAGGTAACAGACAGGAAACTGGAATCAGGAGCTGATGGCTGAAACAGAGTTAGACTGCACAGGAACAACATTGCTCGGGCACCTACATTAAGGAGGAAGCCCTTAATATAGGGTGGAGTCCTCCAGCATTGGCTGGAGACTGATTTGGAAAATGCGCGCGGCTCCTTTAAGAGCGGGGGAGGGTGCGGGCGCGCGCCCTAAGGCCAGTAGCAGGGAAGGAGCGCGCGGGACCAGCAGGGCGGAAGGAGGGCGCCGAGGACAGGTGAGGAGAGCGACGTCCCTGTCTGGCAGCAGGCAGGGACTTGGGCGCTACACAGAGAAAGTAGAGAGAGAAATAAATAAACAAAGAAAGGGAAAAGAAAGAACAGAGAGAGAAAAGAACAGAGAGAGAAAGAAAAAAAGACGGGAAAGAAAGAACAGAAAAAGAAAGAGGGGACAGAAAAAAAGAACAGAGAGAAAAAAAGAAATAGGGGAAAGAAAGAACAAAGAGAGAAATAAAGAACAGAGAGATAGAGAGAAAGAAAGATGGGAAACAAAGAACAGAGAGAGAGAAAGAGAAATAAAGAAAACAGATATAAAGAACAGAGAGAGAGAGAAAGAACAGAAAGATAGAGTGGAAAGAAAGAGAAAGAAAGAAAGAACAGAGAGAAAGAAAGAACAGAGAGAGAAAGAAATAGAAAGAAAGAACAGAGAGAGAAAGAAATAGAAAGAAAGAACAGAGATAGAAAGAAAGAGGGGAAAGAAAGAACAGAGAGAAAGAAAAAGAACAGAGAGAGAAAGAAAGATGGAAAAGAAAAAAACTACTGAATAATGGCCCCATATACTGCTGCATACAGTATAATGGCCCCACATGATGCTCCATACTGAATGGACCCATATACTGCTGCATACAGTATAATAGCCCCACATGATGCTCTATACTGAATAATGGCCCCATATACTGCTGCATACAGTATAATAGCCCCACATGATGCTCCAGACTGAATAATGGCCCCATATACTGCTGCATACAGTATAATAGCCCCACATGATGCTCCATACTGAATAATGGCCTCATATACTGCTGCATACAGTATAATAGCCCCACATGATGCTCTATACTGAATAATGGCCCCATATACTGCTGCATACAGTATAATAGCCCCACATGATGCTCCAGACTGAATAATGGCCTCATATACTGCTGCATACAGTATAATAGCCCCACATGATGCTCCAGACTGAATAATGGCCCCATATACTGCTGCATACAGTATAATAGCCCCACATGATGCTCTATACTGAATAATGGCCCCATATACTGCTGCATACAGTATAATGGCCCCACATGATGCTCCATACTGAATAATGGCCCCACATAATGATGCATACAGTATAATGGCCCCATATGATGCTCCATACTGAATAATGGCCCCATATACTTCTGCATACAGTATAATAGCCCCACATGATGCTCCATACTGAATAATGGCCTCATATACTGCTGCATACAGTATAATAGCCCCACATGATGCTCTATACTGAATAATGGCCCCATATACTGCTGCATACAGTATAATAGCCCCACATGATGTTCTATACTGAATAATGGCCCCATATACTGCTGCATACAGTATAATAGCCCCACATGATTCTCCATACTGAATAATGGCCCCATATACTGCTGCATACAGTATAATAGCCCCACATGATGCTCCATACTGAATAATGGCCCCATATACTGCTGCATACAGTATAATAGCCCCACATGATGCTCTATACTGAATAGTGGCCCCATATACTGCTGCATACAGTATAATAGCCCCACATGATGCTCCATACTGTATAATGGCCCCATATACTGCTGCATACAGTATAATAACCCCACATGATGCTCCATACTGAATAATGGCCCCATATACTGCTGCATACTGTATAATAGCCCCACATGATGCTCCATACTGAATAATGGCCCCATATACTGCTGCATACAGTATAATAGCCCCACATGATGCTCCATACTGAATAATGGCCCCATATACTGCTGCATACAGTATAATAGCCCACATGATGCTCCATACTGAATAATGGCCCCATATACTGCTGCATACAGTATAATAGCCCCACATGATGTTCTATACTGAATAATGGCCCCATATACTGCTGCATACAGTATAATAGCCCCACATGATTCTCCATACTGAATAATGGCCCCATATACTGCTGCATACAGTATAATAGCCCCACATGATGCTCCATACTGAATAATGGCCCCATATACTGCTGCATACAGTATAATAGCCCCACATGATGCTCTATACTGAATAGTGGCCCCATATACTGCTGCATACAGTATAATAGCCCCACATGATGCTCCATACTGAATAATGGCCCCATATACTGCTGCATACAGTATAATAGCCCCACATGATGCTCCATACTGAATAATGGCCCCATATACTGCTGCATACAGTATAATAGCCCCACATGATGCTCCATACTGAATAATGGCCCCATATACTGCTGCATACAGTATAATGGCCCCACATGATGCTCCATACTGAATAATGGCCCCATATACTGCTGCATACAGTATAATAGCCCCACATGATGCTCTATACTGAATAATGGCCCCATATACTGCTGCATACTGTATAATGGCCCCATATACTGCTGCATACAGTATAATAGCTCCACATGATGCTCCAGACTGAATAATGGCCCCATATACTGCTGCATACAGTATAATAGCCCCACATGATGCTCTATACTGAATAATGGCCCCATATACTGCTGCATACAGTATAATAGCCCCACATGATGCTCCATACTGAATAATGGCCCCATATACTGCTGCATACAGTATAATAGCCCCACATGATGCTCCATACTGAATAATGGCCCCATATACTGCTGCATACAGTATAATAGCCCCACATGATGCTCCATACTCAATAATGGCCCCATATACTGCTGCATACAGTATAATAGCCCCACATGATGCTCCATACTGAATAATGGCCCCATATACTGCTGCATACAGTATAATAGCCCCACATGATGCTCCATACTGAATAATGGCCCCATATACTGCTGCATACAGTATAATAGCCCCACATGATGCTCCATACTGAATAATGGCCCCATATACTGCTGCATACAGTATAATAGCCCCACATGATGCTCTATACTGAATAGTGGCCCCATATACTGCTGCATACAGTATAATAGCCCCACATGATGCTCCATACTGAATAATGGCCCCATATACTGCTGCATACAGTATAATAGCCCCACATGATGCTCTATACTGAATAATGGCCTCATATACTGCTGAATACAGTATAATAGCCCCACATGATGCTCCATACTGAATAATGGCCCCATATACTGCTGCATACAGTATAATAGCCCCACATGATGCTCCATACTGAATAATGGCCCCATATACTGCTGCATACAGTATAATAGCCCCACATGATGCTCTATACTGAATAATGGCCCCATATACTGCTGCATACAGTATAATAGCCCCACATGATGCTCCATACTGAATAATGGCCCCATATACTGCTGCATACAGTATAATAGCCCCACATGATGCTCCATACTGTATAATGGCCCCATATACTGCTGCATACAGTATAATAGCCCCACATGATGCTCCAGACTGAATAATGGCCCCATATACTGCTGCATACAGTATAATAGCCCCACATGATGCTCCATACTGAATAATGGCCCCATATACTGCTGCATACAGTATAATAGCCCACATGATGCTCCATACTGTATAATGGCCCCATATACTGCTGCATACAGTATAATAGCCCCACATGATGCTCCAGACTGAATAATGGCCCCATATACTGCTGCATACAGTATAATAGCCCCACATGATGCTCCATACTGTATAATGGCCCCATATACTGCTTCATACAGTATAATAGCCCCACATGATGCTCTATACTGAATAATGGCCCCATATAGTGCTGCATACAGTATAATAGCCCCACATGATGCTCCATACTGTATAATGGCCCCATATACTGCTGCATACAGTATAATAGCCCCACATGATGCTCTATACTGAATAATGGCCTTGCATAAAAAAAAACTACTCACCTCTGCCCGTTCCAACGCTGATATCGCTTCCTCATCTATCACACACACAGCGTCACACGCACGCACGCACGCACGCACGCACACACACACACACACACACACACACACACACACACACACACACCCTCACCTCTCCATGATCCGGCAGCTTCCTGCTCACTTTCTCTCACACATTATGAGTTCTGCTCTGCCGCCCCCTGGCTGCCGCCGCCTGAAATAACAGCTCAACTCGCCTCATTATAGCGGCGCCAGTGCCGGCGGAGGTGGTGGTGGGTATGGGAACTGAGAGGATATCTGTTCTTCTGGATAGTGGGGCCGGGGCTAATCTGGTGGACGATCGGTTTGCCCGGGTTCAAGGTATGCGATTGAGTGTGTTGGCTAAACCCATCCCCATATTCTCGATCGACGCCAGGCCTCTCGGTCATGGTAGTTTTTTGCAAGCAGTGCATAACGTAAAACTTCAAGTGGGGGCGATACATAAAGAACTGTTGTCTTGTTACGTGTTGGAGGGTCTTCCCACTCCTATAGTGTTGGGCCTTCCTTGGTTAACTAAGCATAACCCGGTTATTAATTGGCAATCCAGAGAGATAAGCCAATGGAGTGAATTCTGTAATAAAAACTGCATGAACACGGTCATCGGTGCGGTCACTCCTAGGGTCTTGCCTCCATTTCTGGTGGACTTTGAGGATGTGTTCTCGGAGAAAGGGTGTCAGGAACTAACTCCTCATCGCGCGTATGACTGTTCTGTAAAATTGCTCCCTGAGGCCAAGTTACCGAAATCTAGGTTGTATAACCTTTCTGGTCCTGAGAGACAGGCCATGAAGGATTATATTTCAGAGAGTCTGGCTAAGGGGCATATTAGACCTTCATCTTCCCCGGTGGCCGCGGGGTTCTTCTTTGTGAAGAAGAAAGATGGAGGCCTACGCCCTTGCCTGGATTTCCGTGAGCTTAATCGGATTACGAAAAAAAAAAAAAAAAAAGAAAGGGGCTGCACTCAAGCATACTAAAGCATGACAATATGGAATACATGAAATTTAGAATAGCAATATGGCTTTGGAATATAAGGAAAAATTTGAGACACTTAGTATAAAACATTTGGCCAAACATTTTAAAGCCCACCAACCATCGTCAAGGTGGTCTCAATACTGGTGAGTCCCTGACCTAATGTGAACATACCTCTATTAGGCTGATATCTGAATTTCTGGGTGAATATGCACCTCTGTCAGCAATGCCTGCATTTATGGGTAAAGTAGGGAGCCGGTGTAATTAAAATCACCACCTGGTGGGGGCGGAGTGCTCAGTCAGCAAGCTAACATTCAATAGACAAAAAAACCTGACTGGCACATCCAGACTAATGTGAACTAGGTGCAAACCAAGGGAAGCTACCCCCATGTAAAACATACAAAAAAAAAAAAAAAAAGGCTGCACTCAAGCATACTAAAGCATGACAATATGGAATACATGAAATTTAGAATAGCAATATGGCTTTGGAATATAAGGAAAAATTTGAGACACTTAGTATAAACATTTGGCCAAACATTTTAAAGCCCACCAACCATCGTCAAGGTGGTCTCAATACTGGTGAGTCCCTGACCTAATGTGAACATACCTCTATTAGGCTGATATCTGAATTTCTGGGTGAATATGCACCTCTGTCAGCAATGCCTGCATTTATGGGTAAAGTAGGGACCTGGTGTAATTAAAATCACCACCTGGTGGGGGCGGAGTGCTCAGTCAGCAAGCTAACATTCAATAGACAAAAAAACCTGACTGGCACATCCAGACTAATGTGAACTAGGTGCAAACCAAGGGAAGCTACCCCCATGTAAAACATACAAAAAAAAAAAGGCTGCACTCAAGCATACTAAAGCATGACAATATGGAATACATGAAATTTAGAATAGCAATATGGCTTTGGAATATAAGGAAAAATTTGAGACACTTAGTATAAACATTTGGCCAAACATTTTAAAGCCCACCAACCATCGTCAAGGTGGTCTCAATACTGGTGAGTCCCTGACCTAATGTGAACATACCTCTATTAGGCTGATATCTGAATTTCTGGGTGAATATGCACCTCTGTCAGCAATGCCTGCATTTATGGGTAAAGTAGGGACCTGGTGTAATTAAAATCACCACCTGGTGGGGGCGGAGTGCTCAGTCAGCAAGCTAACATTCAATAGACAAAAAACCTGACTGGCACATCCAGACTAATGTGAACTAGGTGCAAACCAAGGGAAGCTACCCCCATGTAAAACATACAAAAAAAAAAAAAAAAAAAAAGGCTGCACTCAAGCATACTAAAGCATGACAATATGGAATACATGAAATTTAGAATAGCAATATGGCTTTGGAATATAAGGAAAAATTTGAGACACTTAGTATAAACATTTGGCCAAACATTTTAAAGCCCACCAACCATCGTCAAGGTGGTCTCAATACTGGTGAGTCCCTGACCTAATGTGAACATACCTCTATTAGGCTGATATCTGAATTTCTGGGTGAATATGCACCTCTGTCAGCAATGCCTGCATTTATGGGTAAAGTAGGGACCTGGTGTAATTAAAATCACCACCTGGTGGGGGCGGAGTGCTCAGTCAGCAAGCTAACATTCAATAGACAAAAAAACCTGACTGGCACATCCAGACTAATGTGAACTAGGTGCAAACCAAGGGAAGCTACCCCCATGTAAAACATACAAAAAAAAAAGGCTGTACTCAAGCATACTAAAGCATGACAATATGGAATACATGAAATTTAGAATAGCAATATGGCTTTGGAATATAAGGAAAAATTTGAGACACTTAGTATAAACATTTGGCCAAACATTTTAAAGCCCACCAACCATCGTCAAGGTGGTCTCAATACTGGTGAGTCCCTGACCTAATGTGAACATACCTCTATTAGGCTGATATCTGAATTTCTGGGTGAATATGCACCTCTGTCAGCAATGCCTGCATTTATGGGTAAAGTAGGGCCCTGGTGTAATTAAAATCACCACCTGGTGGGGGCGGAGTGCTCAGTCAGCAAGCTAACATTCAATAGACAAAAAAACCTGACTGGCACATCCAGACTAATGTGAACTAGGTGCAAACCAAGGGAAGCTACCCCATGTAAAACATACAAAAAAAAAAAAAAAAGGCTGCACTCAAGCATACTAAAGCTGACTGAGCACTCCGCCCCCACCAGGTGGTGATTTTAATTACACCAGGTGCATATTCACCCAGAAATTCAGATATCAGCCTAATAGAGGTATGTTCACATTAGGTCAGGGACTCACCAGTATTGAGACCACCTTGACGATGGTTGGTGGGCTTTAAAATGTTTGGCCAAATGTTTATACTAAGTGTCTCAAATTTTTCCTTATATTCCAAAGCCATATTGCTATTCTAAATTTCATGTATTCCATATTGTCATGCTTTAGTATGCTTGAGTGCAGCCTTTTTTTTTTTTTTTTTGTATGTTTTACATGGGGGTAGCTTCCCTTGGTTTGCACCTAGTTCACATTAGTCTGGATGTGCCAGTCAGGTTTTTTTGTCTATTGAATGTTAGCTTGCTGACTGAGCACTCCGCCCCCACCAGGTGGTGATTTTAATTACACCAGGTCCCTACTTTACCCATAAATGCAGGCATTGCTGACAGAGGTGCATATTCACCCAGAAATTCAGATATCAGCCTAATAGAGGTATGTTCACATTAGGTCAGGGACTCACCAGTATTGAGACCACCTTGACGATGGTTGGTGGGCTTTAAAATGTTTGGCCAAATGTTTATACTAAGTGTCTCAAATTTTTCCTTATATTCCAAAGCCATATTGCTATTCTAAATTTCATGTATTCCATATTGTCATGCTTTAGTATGCTTGAGTGCAGCCTTTTTTTTTTTTGTATGTTTTACATGGGGGTAGCTTCCCTTGGTTTGCACCTAGTTCACATTAGTCTGGATATGCCAGTCAGGTTTTTTTGTCTATTGAATGTTAGCTTGCTGACTGAGCACTCCGCCCCCACCAGGTGGTGATTTTAATTACACCAGGTCCCTACTTTACCCATAAATGCAGGCATTGCTGACAGAGGTGCATATTCACCCAGAAATTCAGATATCAGCCTAATAGAGGTATGTTCACATTAGGTCAGGGACTCACCAGTATTGAGACCACCTTGACGATGGTTGGTGGGCTTTAAAATGTTTGGCCAAATGTTTATACTAAGTGTCTCAAATTTTTCCTTATATTCCAAAGCCATATTGCTATTCTAAATTTCATGTATTCCATATTGTCATGCTTTAGTATGCTTGAGTGCAGCCTTTTTTTTTTTGTATGTTTTACATGGGGGTAGCTTTCCTTGGTTTGCACCTAGTTCACATTAGTCTGGATGTGCCAGTCAGGTTTTTTTGTCTATTGAATGTTAGCTTGCTGACTGAGCACTCCGCCCCCACCAGGTGGTGATTTTAATTACACCAGGTCCCTACTTTACCCATAAATGCAGGCATTGCTGACAGAGGTGCATATTCACCCAGAAATTCAGATATCAGCCTAATAGAGGTATGTTCACATTAGGTCAGGGACTCACCAGTATTGAGACCACCTTGACGATGGTTGGTGGGCTTTAACATGTTTGGCCAAATGTTTATACTAAGTGTCTCAAATTTTTCCTTATATTCCAAAGCCATATTGCTATTCTAAATTTCATGTATTCCATATTGTCATGCTTTAGTATGCTTGAGTGCAGCCTTTTTTTTTTTTTTGTATGTTTTACATGGGGGTAGCTTCCCTTGGTTTGCACCTAGTTCACATTAGTCTGGATGTGCCAGTCAGGTTTTTTTGTTTTTTGTTTTTTTGTTTTTTTTTGTTTTTTTGTTTTTTTGTCTAATCGGATTACGGTCCGAGATCCGTATCCGCTCCCACTTATTCCCGATCTCTTCAATCAGATCGTTGGCGCCAAATGGTTCTCTAAGTTGGATCTCAGGGGGGCGTACAATCTGATTAGGATGAAGGAGGGGGATGAGTGGAAGACGGCGTTTAACACTCCGGAGGGGCATTATGAGAACCTTGTCATGCCTTTCGGTCTGACTAATGCCCCGGCGGTGTTCCAACACTTTGTAAATGACATTTTTCGCCGCCTGGTGGGACAGTTTGTTGTCATATATCTGGATGACATCTTAATTTACTCGCCGGATCTGGTGTCTCATCAGGAGCATGTTAGGCAGGTGTTACAGATCTTGCGGGATAATAAACTGTACGCCAAATGGGAAAAGTGTGTGTTCGCCGTACAGGAACTTCAGTTTTTAGGCTTTCTGGTTTCAGCGTCCGGTTTCCGTATGGACCCTGGGAAAGTACGGGCAGTTCTTGAGTGGGATCTGCCAGAGGATCTTAAGGCTCTACAACGTTTCCTGGGGTTTGCTAACTACTACCAGAAATTTATTCATAATTTCTCGTCCATGGTTAAACCTCTCGCAGACATGACTAAAAAAGGGACGGATTTTTCTAGGTGGTCTGACAAGGCTTGTCAAGCGTTTTCCTCCTTGAAAAAATGTTTTGCTTCAGCACCCATACTTATTCAACCTGATGCGTCACAGCCGTTCATTGTGGAGGTAGACGCTTCTGAGGCAGGGGTGGGAGCGGTATTATCTCAAGGTCCGTCCCCTGGTAAGTGGCATCCGTGCGCCTTTTTCTCTAAAAAATTGTCGTCCGCTGAGAGGAATTACGATGTCGGCAATAGGGAACTCTTGGCCATTAAGTTAGCTTTTGAGGAGTGGCGTCATTTTTTGGAGGGGGCAGTACACCCGGTCACCGTCATTACCGATCACAAGAACCTGCTATATTTAGAGTCCGCAAAACGTCTGAATCCCAGACAAGCTAGGTGGTCGTTGTTTTTTACCAGGTTTAATTTTGTCGTCACATATCGTCCTGGGTCAAAAAATGTAAAGGCGGATGCCTTATCTCGCAGTTTCCCTGGAGCCGGGAAGACAGATGACCCGGTTCCTATCCTTCAGGAGGGGGGTGGTGGTGTCGGCAGTATGCTCTGAGCTTGAGGAGGAGGTATTGGAGGCTCAGGGGGACACCCCTGTTGGACCTCCAGGGAGACTGTTTGTTCCAGATCAGTTAAGACAAAAGGTAATCGAGGCACACCATAATTCAGCTTTGGCAGGACACCCAGGGAGTAAAGCAACTGAGGATCTCCTCTCGCGCCGGTTTTGGTGGCCTAACTTACATAGGGAGGTGGTAACTTTTGTCGCGTCCTGTGAGGTTTGTGAGCGCTCTAAGACCCCACATACCCGTCTGTCTGGGGCCCTCTTACCTTTGAAGATGCCGGAGCGTCCGTGGACTCATCTGTCTATGGACTTTATTACGGACATCCCGCCGTCTTCGGGTAAAACAGTCATACTCGTTGTAGTGGACAGGTTCAGCAAGATGACTCATTTTATCGCTCTTCCTGCTCTTCCTAATGCTAAAACTCTTGCGCAGGTGTTCATTGGGGAGATTGTGAGACTTCACGGGGTACCCTCCGATGTGGTGTCGGATCGGGGGTCTCAGTTTGTGTCCAAATTTTGGAAGGCATTTTGTACACGGCGGGGGATGCAGTTGTCATTTTCATCGGCTTTTCATCCGCAGACCAATGGTCAGACAGAGCGTCTGAACCAGAGCTTGGAGACATATCTCCCGTGTTTTGTGTCAGAGAACCAGGAGGACTGGGCTTCTTTCTTGCCTCTGGCAGAATTCGCTCTTAACAATAGGCGGAGCGAGTCCACTGGTAAGTCCC